>RJWH01003596.1:0-23228 GCA_004363575.1 Solenodon paradoxus
TTTTTGTCTGATTGAGCTTTTCTCCTCGCGGAGCCCAGAAAAACCTTACACCTCCCACAAACATTTGCTGAGCATCTACTGGATCCCAGGATGAAAGATGCAGCCCATCCGCAAGGGCTTCCCAGGCTGGGACCTGGGACAGGCAAGTTTCAGCTTAGTGCATACAATACCCCAGCTCTGGGGTCACATTAGCAGGAGATAGGCCAGGCCTACTGAGACAGAAGGCTGACAGAGTTCTTAGAAGAACTTCAAAGAGAAAGTTACACATGACCTGGGTCTCTAAGGAAGACAAGACAGAAGTCACACAGAGCTAATAACTACGAATGGGGTAGAAGAAGCAGCTGGCAGTCGGGTGGCCTGAGGCCTAACCTGAGTTCTGTAGCTGTTCCTTCTTGAACTGAAGGATGCCTGGGGGGACCTCAGTTTCAGCAGTGAGGTCAGGTATCTCAGTGGTGTGTAATTTGGGCGTTTCACATCTGGGCTGACACCCATCATGAATCTCACTGTAAAATGTAGGTAACACTCGCTCACAGGAAAGATCTTTACCAAGCACCCATTCAGGGGCTGCTCCCTCAGCCTGTCATGAGACTAAAGTCAAGTCACACACCTGGTGTTTCCCCTAATGCAAAACAAGTGTGCAGCATGTGAATCTGAGCTTAGTCCCAGCTGGTAAACTGAGAGCCATACACACTCTAGCCGTATCCTGGCATTGCTGGGAGACAGTCTCAGAAACAGAATCACTATGTCAGGCCAAGATTGTTCTGCATGCTCTATTTATGGAAGATTTTCCTTTATCTTCCCTAATTAAGGTTTAACAAAAAAGGTAAAGGATAAAAGGGCGAGGAAGAACATTAGTTAATAACCCTTGAACACTGACAATAGAACTGAGGTTGCTAGAGGGGAGGGGGGTTAAGAGAGGGAGAAGAGGGTAGTAGGGTCCAGTGCACAGTGGAGGAGGACTTTTAGAAATTTGGTGGTGGGTATTTGATGAAGAGTAAGCCTGTACATCTAAACTTAAATTGTTTTGTAAATCGAAGTTACCTCAATTAAAAACATTTTAAGTTAAAATGAGAATATTAGTTAAAACATAAAATTTTAAAAAGAGAGAAACTCAAGCAAAAAAGTAAATCCAAGCCCAAGAAACAAGCCCTGGCAATGAGAGTCCAAGCCACAGACCCAGCAAATGCCTTTTAGGGGATCTCGGAGAAATTCCACGGAAGTGAGTCACCTCTACCATCAGGCAGGAGAATGGAGGTGTAAGCATTTCAGCCAGCATCCTGGAGAGCCAAGATCATACTGGGTCAGAACTGATAAGAGGACAGGTCCCAGAGCAGTGGCAGGATTCCCATATAAAGGACCTCTGCCGGGAGCAAGAGAGCAAGGCTGCCTGATCCAAATCTTTCTAGATCTTTCTAGATCTTTCTATTCATAGCAATCCACATGTACTACAAAGGTGCTGATGGAAGACGCAAGGGGTCAAATTCCTATCTTGTGTCAAATAACTTCATCCTCAGTAGATTCATGACAATTTCTCATTCCTTTTCTTATTTCAAAATCAAAAAGGATTTGGGGAATGAAATCATGGGTAGAGGGTTCCCCTCCTTTCTTATTTCTTATTTCTGTTGATTTAATAAGACTATCAAAAACAAAATAAACAATACTACAATTTATGAGAGAGAAAAAGAGAGACAGAGAAACAGACAGACACTGGCTTTCTGGAGGAAGAAACTAACACTTAAGAAAAGATATTTATCCAGGTGAAGGGAGGAAGGAAAGGAGAAAGTATTCCACAGAGGGAACAAAGTATACAGAGAGAGAGAGACAGAGGCAGAGACAGAGACAGAGACAGAGAGAGAGACAGAGAGACAGAGACAGAGACAGAAAGAGAGAGAAGAAAAGAGAGAAGAGAGGAGTGAGGGAGAGGAGAGAAGGAGAAGGGGGCAGGGAGGGAAATGAAAGACACCAAAATGGTGCTGAGTCTCTAACAAGGTCAATGACCTTCCCAGGCGGAGCCCCTGGGGAGAGCTTCACACAGCTACCACCGCCTCCAGCATACAGAACAGCAGGAACAGTGCAAGGACTGTCAGCCCCACATTCGAATCGATCTAAGAGCAAAGTTTCAGAAACATATTGCCATCACATGAAGCTTCAAGACCATCAAGAAAACGTCTTTCAAAGCTTCGGGAAGTCAGCCTGTCACCGGGCACCTCAACCACTGTGGTCCCAGACCTGCCCTGCTGTAGGCCAGAACCAAAAGTCCTGCTCCAAAAAGAGTACAGTCCAACAGCCTGATTTCACCCTTACTGAAAAGCTATTTTCTTC
This sequence comes from Solenodon paradoxus, assembly GCA_004363575.1. Taxonomy (NCBI): domain Eukaryota; kingdom Metazoa; phylum Chordata; class Mammalia; order Eulipotyphla; family Solenodontidae; genus Solenodon; species Solenodon paradoxus. The sequence continues at coordinate 2,323 of RJWH01003596.1, forward strand.
AGGAGATACCATTTTTTATTTTGACAGGTTACTTCTGTTAATGGTATCAATTAGCTCCTGACCAACTGCTCTGTTAAAAGTGAAGACTGATTGGATTTAAGTAAAAGCATCAAGCTTATTTCACAACTCCCAGGCAAACAATCAAGACCGTCCTCAGAAATAGCCAAGTACGGCCATGACAATGCCATTCATCCTCGCCTTTTTGTTCCAGTGTGTGTTTACTCAAGCAGACAGAAAATCAGAAAGCTCCTGCCAGTGTGTGGACTCAGGGAGGCTGAACCCCTGATAGACAAAAGCTGGCTTCCCGCTCACCTTGACAGACCAGAAAGACGGAAATTGCCAGGCGATCAATACCTGATTGTCTCACTGCTTTGGAGACAATTCTGAAAAGGAGGCAGGAGCAAGGGGTCCAGGAGGGCTGAAGCTGTTTCTGAAGCCTGTTCTAGAAGACAAAGATAAGTGTGGAAAACAACAGAGCCTCTCATCCTAGGACAAAGACCATCTTCTGAGTACTAACCCTTGAGTTTCCAGCAAGTCAGCATCACCAAGAGGTCATAAGCAAATGGACCACATGATAACCTCCGGAGAAGGGTCCGAACCCACGTCCACACAGCAGCTCACTACTTTGTGGAATCCTGTCTGCCTGGTCTTCAATGGTTTTGCTTCTATCTCTATGGAAACTGGAGTGGGAATCAGGAGTCTGCCTTGAACATGATCGTCAGAAACTATCTCCTAATTCTATTTCCATGGAAACAGATGACAGATCAGTGGAAATAAGGTAATATTTTTTAAATAAGGTAATCCTTTTTAAAAATATTCTCCTTATCTAATTTTCCACCAATTTCACAGAGCTGAAACCTGAGCATATATATCGCTCGTGAACTACAAAAGCAGTAACATTCTCTTGAGGTTAAAGATAAATGTTGGGGATAACACAGGAAAGCAGTGAAATTACGAAAATGTCATCTTGGTAGCAATGATGAGAGTCTAAAGTAGAATATTCCTCATCGTCATACAGCTGTGTCTCCAGGCCTTTGTCAACTCTGTAAGCGCACTGTCGCTGTGGTGTGATGGTTTTCTTTAAAGTAAGTGAAGGTGTTTCCTACAAACTAACTCGGATGGAAGCTCTACAATGGGAAGGATCAAGTGGAAGGATAGGGTTATTCTCAAAAGTCAAGAATTCCCCAACACTATCCTTTTAAAATCTGCTGAGGAGCCCCCAACAGTTGTTCAACAGGACTGAAAGCACTGCTCCAGGATGGCCGGCAACCTGATCATGAAATGTGACTGCTGCACCCGCTGTGTCTGTCAGAAAGAGAGAAACTGAGGAAACTGATGACCATCTTCCAAATCCTCCTTGTCAAACGGCTGCTGATCCAAGATCCAGAACAGCAAGCCACAGAGAAAGGCCCTAAGTCTGTGGGCTGAAAGTGTCACGAATCATAGCATTCCGGTCAAAAACTGACAGGGCTCATGAGAACTGGCATAGTCAGATACATGGGGTTTCTTCTTAGCTAACTGGGAAGGGGTTCATGCTGTGAAGCAGAGAGCGAAGATCAACCCCACTTCTCCACGTTATCATGGCGACAGCTCCCACCCGCGGGCTGCCTGCTACTGGGGCTGGTGCAGGACATTATACATGTGTTTGCTAGCAACACCCCCATGTCTCAGAGAAAGGGCCCAAGCCTCCATGTTACCCCTCAGGTTGCTGGGGCTGCACTTGGAAACCCAGGCCCTTCTGACTCCTGGCTCCGAGCCTCCTGAGCGTTCCCTGAGTTCCTTGGAACAGTCACTGAAAAGACCTCCTGCAAGGGAAAAGCACAACCTCTACGGAGCAGTCTGTGCAAAAGTCCATGCATGTGTGTGGAAGGACATTTACTGCTCAGAGAAGCACTGGGTAAATGCTTTCAGTGCAAAATGCAAAACTATACTGGAACGAAGGAATAAAATCAAAAGGGAAAATGACATACAAGAGAAGCAAAGCCTACATTTTCATGTTTAGAGAATATATAAAAGCCAAGAGTTGTATGTTTGTTTTTTTTTTGTTTTTTTTTCCAAAAAGAACAACAATGAACAAGAGAAGCCTTTAAATCACCTTGGGATAAAAACAAAATGCAAAGTAGGTTTAGAAGCCGATATAAAATATGTCAGAAGAAAATGTTCTTGTATTTGATAACAGCGAGATGACAATGACATCGCAAAGCTCCACGAGCTAATGACACCGCAATATACAGACTCAAACCACGTGGGAAACAGACTTCAAGCCTGAATCAAAGAGAACATTCAGGTGTGTGGGAACCATTATGTTTCCAGAATCCACCGCAGTACAAGCATAACTGAATTAAAACATGATAAAATGCACAAATTGGCCACCATCATTATCCCTTCAAAGGAAACCAGAAAATAAGATAATAATGAGGAATTGCTGTGACACAAAGAAGAAAACCTTCAAGGATGTGAACAGAAACACGCTCTGAAAGCAACATTAGTCAGTATATTCATGGCTATAGTCCAGGGGAACCGTTTTGTCCTTAAACACATAAAAAGAAAATTTGAAACTAAGCAAACCATTTGGAAAAACAGAATATTGGAACAAAGGAAGCAGAAAAGCTCATAATCTGGGTGGATGTATATAGTTAGGGCAACTGAAATGCACACAACAAAGCATGTGAGAGAACATTCTGTAATACTTAGTACTAACCCTCAGAGAATAGAGTCCCCTTCACTTTAAAGGGCTTTTAAAAGCAACAGAAATTAGCTATGAAGAACATAACATGGACTGTACCATGGTAGCACTGGAAAACGGTAAGAAAATCTCAAGTCACTGAACTGCTTTGGACTCTCCAGGACAAGTGGTGCCTTCTAAGAAGTCAGGGCATACGTGGCAAATCCAACTCTGCAGACTGTGGCGGGGAGGGGTGCTGTTTTCTGACTGCAGAGGACACCCCAGGAGACAGAGCGAAGCACCCAAATGGGACTCCAAGGCAAGTGGGGCAGAAAAAGAGGGAAACAAGCCCATGCCGCCGCCACCCCCAAACTTCTGTCCTCTCCTTCAAGAAGCACCCAAGGCTTCTCTTCAAAGCAGAGTCAAGTTCATCAACTCACTTTTGTCCTCTTCTCCAAACCAGGAAATCATCTCACCCACAAGCAAGAAGAGTGGGAAGCAGATTCCAACCCACTTTAAACAGTTTCTCGGCAACAGTGGTTATCAGGGGAATGAGTGGTCATCAGATCATTCAAAACTCTCTCCCTCCCCTACCCAAGCAAAAGGATGTTCTCCTTTTGTCTGGCTTCGGGCCAGGTGGAAGGGGGTACCTGGATGGTGGCTGACTTTGAGCACATTATCTTGGAGTCCTTCATAGATCCTGGGGCAAGGGTGAGAAAACCACAGTCCAAGGACAAAATGTGGCCTCTGTCTTGTTTTGTGAATGGAGTCGCACAGGCACAGAGCCAGGCCCACCTCTAGGCACTGTTTGTAACTTCTTCTACACAACAATGATAGAGTTGTCAAGCCTAAACTATTAAATATCTGGCCCTGCACAGAAAACACGTGTGCCCTGTCCTGGTGAAGGGCTAGCGCCAGGGGAAAAGCTTCAAACTCAGAGTTTGTGACACAATCAAATTCCAAGGTGCACCCCCAGTTCTGACTCAGTGGGTCTGGAGGGAAGTCCAGGAATCTGCATTTTCACAAGCTAGAAGAGGGTTGGAGATCACACCCTGAGAAACTTTATAGGCTTAAGAGATACCTGTTAAAATTTTTAATTTAAGAAGCCAATTACCATAACATGAAGGATGACTCTCCTTTTTAAAGTAAGGAAAGAAAGACCCAAAGCCAGAGCTTGCTCAGCGCTTTCTAAATTAAAATTTTCTAGGACTGGAAAGTGCAAAGGCCAAGAAACACCTGTTCAGTCTTTTAGGCTTACCTGTGCTTTGCAAAGATTAATCATTTCCACTAAAGTTTGCTCAGTCATGCTCTCTAATTATTAGCAAGGTGCAGTTCTCAGATGGGGGAGACCATTTCCGTTTCCATAACAACTTAGTTCAACCTTCAGTGCACAAGAAAAGGGACTTGCAGAAAGAGTTGAGCAGCAAGCCTGCCTCTATGAGTGTCAGTCAAAAAAAAAAAAAATCCTTGCAGTCACTCCCAACCCTCCACAGCATATTAGCAACCCTTCCAAAACACCTTTTAATCCCAAGATTACATTATTATTACATTTTCTTCACCATCTTCTATAGATGGGCTATTTTAATTCTAATTATTGCCTGAATCATGGATAAGTCTCATAACATAAGGTAATACTGTGCTCTTTAAGAAAAAGAATGATGCAGTTTTCCCCCAAAGGGCAGAGGAGAGAACCCAAAGATGCTCACAGGATATTAAGTACAAAAAGAGATCCAGGGTCAAACAAGTTAGAGAAGCCCTGGCTAGACAAATTAAACAGCTTTCTCCACTGAGACTTCACAGAGCTTTTATTTTGCTCTAGCTCTTCTTTCCTCTTCCAGAATGAAGGGGCAAACTTCATTTCTACTGCTAAACTTCTTCAGTCACAGAGCTGCTGTTATTTTTGCACAAAGCTGTAACTCCCCCGTGCCCTAGAGCAATCCTGTCCTCATTTGCCCAGGACTTTCCATGTTAAAACTGGGACAGTCCCAAGCAAACCAGGACAGCTGGTCACCCCACAGTGCCCCCCCAGCACACTTTCCTCAGCACACCTGGCACCGGCACTGGAGGTGGCAGGTACTGGAGATGGTAGGGTGCTGCTCTTCCTGGTGTAGGAGACAGGGAACAGGACAGGCTTTGCTTTGTAACCCCAACACCTACCAAAATGTATGCCTGGGAACATCTCCAGAGATGTGTCTTAAATAAACAAATTACTGGATTAGAAAGTGAATTTCTTTTAGACATGGCCCACTCCTCCCATTCATTCAATATTTCTAGACTGAATTAGATGCCTTTGCCTTTTTCGTATGTAGGTCAGAAGTGGTAAAACATTGGGAATTTCACATTTTCAATCTAACGTATCTACTTTTATCCTAGAACTATTTTAATGTACGAAATATACTGAGTTGGTAGCCACCTTCTCCACGTTGTTAAAGTACTAAGCATACAGTAGGTTCCCCAAAAGTCTTATTTGACTGGGTTTCTATCACATCAACCTAATTTAAAGGATCATTCAGATGAGCAGACCACCCTTTAATGTACTCAGAATGGGGAGGATGTGCTAATTTGAAGTCCAAAGGGAACAAGTCCACAATTCTGTCACATGCAAGCAAAGTGCAGCAAGCACTCTAGGACCGACGCTTCCCAAAGATCACATGTCTGAGGCTCAGCAGAGAACAAGGACACAGCCTAATATGCGTGCCTTGTTTTCTGCCGAACCAAATGAACACCTTTCAACGTGGGTTTACACTGGCAGCCCAGAGAGAGTAAACAGCGTTGCTGTGTTTGGAAGTGAAGAGCAGAGGTGGCAGAGAGGCCTTGGGAGGGCAGAGCTGTGAGGCAAACATCACTTAGGATCACTTAGCTGTGAAAAGGCACATGGGTAAGTGGGAATGTCTGGTGCAAGAGAGTCTTTCTCAGAATAGAAGCCATTCATGAAAACCAGAGAGAGTTTTCTCACTGCCAGGGAGAGGGTACAGCCAGAGCTTGGGAGAAAAGGAAGGAGAGATCTTGTTAGAACACTGGCTGAGGGAGAAAGGACCCCCAAAGGCAGAAATGAGTGATAGGTAAAGAGGCAGACAGATAGGAAGAAGTGGGGATGGACAGAAAATAAAGGGGAGTAGCAGACAGGTGCCTAGGCAGAGATACAAGCAAGGGTTCCAGTCCAGAACAATTAAACATTCATTGGAAGAACACCCCATGGAAGCAACACACCATTTTTTCAACAACCAACAGTCCTTGACCTTGATGATCAAACAACTGACATGACCAAACTCTGCTCCTCACACTCTGGCTGGTCGTTTGCAGGCTGTCAAAGCTTAAACTGCAAGGTCTACCTCACTCAGCCATTTGTGTCTGAAATGTCAAGAGCTATAGAAGTTTCTTTAATTAACCTTCGTTTGAGATGATTATTTTTTAACAGTTTTTGAATATGAAATATTTCATCCCTGGAATGAGGAATGTGTAAACAATCTGCCTTCCTCTCTGACAGGAATGTGTGTACAGGAGAGCCTTGAGTAATGATTCATACAATGTGGCTGAGAAAAGCTAAAATCAGTCGTGGGACAGGACCACTGTCAGTGAGCAGCCCACATGCTTCCCTGTCTCTGTGGGTTTTCTACAGGGTAGTCAGATGCCCTTCCACATCCCAAAGATGTGCACGCTCACTGGCGAATCTCAGTTGCTCCAGCCTGAGTGTGGGTGTATGCGATGTGTTCTGTGACAGGAGGACGGGCATCCTCACAAGGGTTGGGTCCTGCATTGTGCTCTGAGCTACGTGGATGAGCTCTGACCACTTGCGATCCTGAACTAGATGAAGCAGATTGAAAAACAAATGAATGATGACAAAATGATGGTTTAATATTAGACGTGCACTGGGTCTTTATTTCAAAATTTGGCTAATGCTGTAACCAGAAATATGCCATAGGAATATAATTTTTCTTTCTAGCAGTCATCCTACGGTAAAGTTGATTTTGTTATATGTCTGTCGTCCTGCTTCAAATCACAGCTTCCCAGACCCAATGGATGAGGTTAAGTGAGAGCTGACTGTGGATGTCAGAATGACTTCTGAATGCATCCCAGGACGGCCCCTCCCGCCGCCAGAGGAGCCTGGCTCCCAGAAAGGACAGCCACAAAGACAGCAGGGCCTGCCCAGGAGGACCCCAGAGTCTCAGACCACTCAGTTTAAGAATCACCAAAGCTCTCTCAGAGTAACTCATCAGGATCACTTTGAACAGCAAACTAATTGCTATCTCGTGACAAATACTAAAGTGTACTTTACAATACAGCTACCAAATTCAGAAAACCCCCAAATAACTGATCATCTAGCTCTTCCTAAGACACAAGCATAATATTTAAAAGGTAAACCAAAGGCTCACGAAACAGTTCCACAAACAGAGCTAAAATAAAAACTCCTGAAAGTTCCGGACAGCGAAGCCCTTTCGGAGCTCGCAGGCCACACAACCCCACCACTTCACTGTCAGATCACCTGGCCACAGCCTCTCCATCAACACACAAGGGCTCCAATTATTCTGTCCATGGTTCTAACAAAAATTACTCCACCCATACTTTTTTTCAGTTTAAAACATCTGACAAAGCCTAGAGAAAGACTAAAGTCTATTGATGTGGCAAAAAAAATCTATTCATTTTTCCAGCTGAGTATCAAGTTTGACAAAAATTTGATTTCTTAAGTAGAAGCTTGAAAATGCACACTTCCCAGACTTCATATAAAAAGCTTCTACTGAACAAAGCGAATTCCAATAAAATAAATGTTTACTCACTAATCTACCCTTAGGTGATATTACTGATCTGAGAGGAAAAGGGGAGAAAGGAGGGAGAGGGAACATTTCTTGACTCTCCCAGGGCAAAATTATCAGTACAGAAGAGGTCCACACAGCAATATTTTGAAATTCCAAACTGTGTCTCAGAGTGTCCCAAAATATGGTCACTGACACTGACATCTGAGAGTAAGGAAAGTTTTTTTTTTTTTATGTGCATTGTTTAATTTTAATTGTGCTTTGAACTTTACTCAATTCATTCTGTGCCAGGAATTAGTAAACTTCTGTTCCTAAAGGGTCTTCAGTGGAACCCTCTAGCTGAAGAACAAACTGTTCTGGTTTCCCGGCAAACCCTGCTGCTGGATTGGCCTGTTCTCAAGTAACTGTCTCCTCCTACTTTTTACTGGATAACTCAATCTCATAATTCAGACTGTGGCTGAAACGTCACCTCCTCAGAGAGATTTTCCTTCACCACCTCATGTAAGAAACGCTTCCCTCACCCACTCCCAGCACACAAAGACAAACACACTCCTGCCAGGGAGGTCTTCTGTGCTCCAGGCTAAAATTCTCTCACACTTTTGGTACGCATTGTGTCATGCTCAGGACTGTAAAACTGAAATGGACATTTCAGGACGATCAGAAATATTCTTCAAAACTAGCAGGGGCATTGTGCATTAATCTTTATCACGGGTCTCTGTTTTCTTTTTTCTTTTTCTAAGGAAAGGTACAGGCAGGAGTGAAGGTGAATAGGCAGGCAGTAAGGAAGAGAGAGGAGGAAGATGAATTTTTATTTATTTCATTTAGTTGTTTATCTTGGTTGTTCCCTCAGCCCTGGGACACGAACCCAGGTCCTTGGGATGTATGTGGACCACACTCGTTCGGAGGCAGTGGACCCAACCATTACTCCACCGGGGCATGCTTCTTCTCTGTTTTATTTACTGCATTTTTCACAATACAAATTTTTATATTTATTTGTTTAATCTTTTGTTTTTATTTCTCCCAGTAGACTATAAGCTCCACGAGGGCAAGTATATGACATGCAGCAGAACTACAATCATAAACTAACACAAACACATGCAAGAGAAACTGAGAGATCATGGCTCACTGAGAAAAAGCAATTGTTTGCCATCCTTGCCACCGATCATGCGACTATTCTTTTTCTCATTCTTTGGACTCTAAGGGAAAAGCTCTATATGCTAAAAATAAGCAACCTTTACTTGAGCTGGTGAGTTTCTGGTCTTGCCACCCTGAGAGCATGGATCCTCCTCACATGAATTGCTGTTTTCTTTTCAGGTTCATGCTCAGATAGCAACTATATTCAACCCAGATACTTTGGCTGAAGTTTGAAGAACTATTTTGTTTTTATTTTTTAGCTTTTCAGTTTTGTGTTTTTAAGACTGAAGACCTTCAGGGGCTCTGTTTGCACAACATTCTTAAGAAGTGACAATCAGTCTTCTATACTAAGTAACAACCCTCTGCTGGCTTTAAAGACTATTTCTGATCATCCTGAAATGTCCATTTAGACTTTCACAGTCCTGAACACAACACAATATGTATCAAAAGTGAGAGAGAATTTTAGTCCAGGGCACAGAAGACCTCCCTGGCAGGAGAGCAAGTATTTAGCATAAACCCTTGGGATATAGTACCTGCATTTGATTTCTTGGCACTGAGCATAAAATAGGTAAGGACCCCAAAGTATGTTCTCCCAAGCCTGTAGACTTCAGTGAACTCTGACCCAAGCCACCTAAAAGGACCTTCCTTCCACCTCTTTTTACATCAATTTGTGAATTCATTTGCATAAGCAAACTCCAGAGAGTCAACAATCCTGCTCTAAAAGTATGGCTTTGGCCAGGTGCTCCAGGCCACAGAAATGCTGGCAGGAGTGCTGAGAAGACTGCAGACCTTGGCAAACCTTCCTAGAATGGCATTTGGATTGTAAATAGAATTAAGTCCGTCTTTTTAAGGCAGCTTCTCAGCACACACAGCACCATGGGAGGTGAGCATCCTTGCATTCCAAATCTGGGCTCTCCATTTCAAAGTGCAAACAACCCCAAATCACCCTAACTTACTCAACATCACCCCTAGATTGTTCACACATCTCCACATTGTAAAATACAGGCACCCCAATCAGGGAGAAAATTCAAAGGATATTTTTGCATGATTTGACAAAATACAACCTACTCTCCATCGTGCAAAAGTGAAATAATGTTAGTACAAGTGAATGAATTCCACAAACTCATTCATTCCACAAGCACTTATACAGAACCTGCAGTGTCCTGGATTCTGCGCAGGAGTCTCTCACTGACCTCTTTCTAACCAATCACTTCAGCTCTTCCCCTTCTCAAGAGCTAGGCCTTCAATCATAAGGAATCAAATACAACAGTCCTGTATTTTCTCTATTAGAAAGGCTGGCTCACTGACAAAAGATAGGAGAGGAGAGAAAGAAAAAGAAACAGACAAAAATAGAGGCATAAAGAAAAGGGCTTATGGTAAAAATGCGAAGAGTGGGGTCTGGAGAAGAGAAAGCTAGAAAAAATGCAAGACAAAGACTGACATGCACGAAGGAGAAAACCAAAAGCAATGAAGAATTTATAAATCTCGGTGTTCATTCCCTAACTAGGCAAGACTTGATCACATTGTTCATAATGAATTCTTTGAGATCCTCTGCTCCAGTCTCCCCTAGACTGCCTTGCCCCAAAACATGACACTTTCTACAAGTCACAAACAAATAGGCTTCCTTTCCAGCTTTCATCCGAGCCTCTCCAGGGAAAAAAAGCACTCTCCCCCACCAGGCAGTTCAGTCGATCTTAATGACACTAGGCATCCACTCCCCCTATAGCCCCTCATGATGGTGGGTCCATTCCTGCCTCCCAAATTCTGATTCTAAAAGCTGGCTCCATACAGATCTGAAGAGTCCTCCTCAACCTCACAAGACACTGCTGGAGCCTGCCATCTTGAGTGTACTAACTCCCAGCGTGAACTTGTCACTGTCCAAATATTTCCCAGACTCATCTGTGTATGACAACCAATGGTACAGGGTGTAAGAAATCCACTGGAAAATGCCGTGTCTTGATGAGACAAAAGGAAGAAAGCTGAAGATAAATCATCAGAGCTGGAAGATACCAGGTGTGACCTGACAGTGTGCACTAGTGTCTTTGCAGGACTGAGGAGACAACATTTTTTTCCATTTCACAAACTTTTTCTGATAACAATTCTCCTGAGAGCCAACTATACACCTGGTTGGAAGACATCTAAATACTCTCTAAACCACTGGTGGGGAACATGGCTGTCTCAATAACTCAAAGAGATGATGGAATAACTCAGTAAGAATACAAGGCAGAGAGGATCAAGAGCAAGACTGAAGCCAGAACACACTGTGTAAGGAGAAATTCTCACTATATTGAGATAAACTTTCCCTCAAGCCCCAAGACAATTAGAATCCTTTTCCCAAAACAATCTTACTAGACTTCTTTTTTAACTTAAGAAAACTATAATCTAGGTAATATTATAACTCATAAATTATTCCCCCAAATGTTAACTTTCACGAAGATATCTCTGATAGAAGAAATGACCTAAAATCTATCATCAGTCAAATGTAAATAAAGATGTCAATTTTTTTCAGGCCATTAAGTCAGCAATCTTCACCTCTCCATACTAAAGAGATGCACAGAATATTGTCATGAAAGCCCCATAAAACCTCATTAAAAATGTCTGACAAATGCAGCAAAGTCTTCAAAATTCAACTTCTATAAATTAAATATCACAGAGGCAGAGAGCACTAACAGTTAAGATGCTCTGAGTAAAGGGAAGAGGAAGAAAACAAATCCTTCCCCCAAACTACACAATTTAAATAATTTAATTAGATGAACATCCAAGAATAAAATAAAAATAAGAAAGGGAAACAGACTCCCATATCTTGATTTCAACAACACTCTGAATTCTTTAGACATATTCAATTAATAAGAAGCGTGGAACAGTAGGGTAATTTTCTTCTCTAGTCACAGGATTTCAAGGTGAGCAGCTAATAACTTGCAGTAAGTTACTTGCTTAAGATTAATGGTATTCAGCAAGGAGCATTATAATTTAGGCTGTCAAGCTCTGAGGAAAAATGGGCAAAGGGACATGATGGACTCAGACTGCCAATGGTCCCCAGGACCACAAAGCACCAGCTGGAAAACAAAAGTCCACCACGGTCTGATTTCCAGCCTTGGACTTCCTTTGAAACACTGAGACAGTCTGAAAGGAAACTCGGCCAGCTCCACGGGGATCTGTGCCGCAAATTTCAAGGGTCTGAGCAAAGCCCCTGCCCATCTCAATGATTCTTGGCAAACAAGGTGACAAAGATTTCAGGAGCTGGGCTGTGGTCACTGCATGCCTCGGCTCCTCTCTGAATCTCTCTAACCCAAGTGCTCAAGGTATCTCTCCTATTTCTGGGTCACCTACTTCAAGTTACACCACTGGACACTGGAAGTCAAAGGTATTTCCAGTGACCATGTGGTCTCCTCTCCACTGTTCAGGAAGGTGTCATGTATCGTTTGCCAAGAATGTGACTAGGGGACAGAGCGGGAACCTTAGAACAAAATCAGTTTTGTGTTTCCATTTGTCAGAAGCCCCTTCCTTCCTCCATACCTGGAGGCCAAGAAGTTTCTGAGTCAGAGGAAATAAAGCTGTCTGAGAATCACAAGAGCAGAGCACTCTGATGAACTGTTCTTGTCTCACTGCCCTGTGGGATCCACAGTCCGCCACCCACACAGAATGTCAGACAGAATCGAAGCTTAGGAGGAACCAAACCAACCAGGGGCAGTAATGTTGCCAACTCCCAGGGACATTCAGACATCTTGGGGGGCGGGGGGGGACTGGTGGGGGACTGGGGGGGTGCTTTTGGGGCTGTAACAATTGGGGTAAGGGATAAGGGAAGCAACTGGTATTTAATGTGGAACACCACCAGGAATCATCACACACGACTGTCCCCTCCCTAAATGCCATTAAAGTTTCTGTTGAAAAATGAGATTCTGAGAAGAGGAGCTTCTTGCCCTAGTTCACCCAGCTAGTCAGTAAGCAGAGCTGGGATCAACACCAGGTCTTCTTGTTTCTCCCTATTTTAGCACACAGGAAGGGAGAAACCATGGTCAAGAAGGTCACAGCTATCGCTTACTGATCTTTACCATGACCCAAGTCCGACATTAAGTGTTTTGGACACTTTATCTTGTTGAATCCACACAAGGACATGGAGAGGAATCTAAGCCACAGAGAAGGTAAGTACCTTTTTCAAGACCGCACAGACTGGGCATAGCAGGCCTGCGGCTCTCCTGCCAGGTAAGGCCTGTCCTGTTCGCAGGCTGGGCAGTACTGTTTACACCACAAAGGCAAAGCAGGCACAGAGCGAGGCCACAACAAGCCAATACCCCTCTTGTCACAAAGTGCCCACCTCCTAAGGTCTCAGGAAACATACCTTCCTTTCCTGAACTTTAAAATGACCTGAAAATTGACCCGAAACTGCAGTTCAGAACATAAAGTGACAGGCAATGCCACGTGAACTCCAGGAGGAGGAGAATGTAGGTAGAAAGCCCCAGTGTCAGGGTGAGCTGACTGTTGCTCAGTATCAATCCACCGACAGTCCAGGAAACTGTTTGTTCCACATTTTTTTAAAGTAAACGTGCAGGCAGAAATGAAGGCAAGTAGGCAGGCAGGAGGAAAGAGGAGGAAGAAGCACCTTATTTCTTTTATTCAGTTGTTCATAATTAGTTGCTTTTCCAGCCCTGGGTTTTGAACTGAGGACCTTGGGATGTATGTGGACTGCGCCTGGTTTAAAGTGCTAAGCCACCAGGGAGTGTCTTGTTCCACATTTTAGTAGAATAGGGAAGATTCATAGAGTTAAGATTTAAGACTTCATGCGTGTGGAATCAGGAGGCTGACCAAGTAGACACAAAGAGCTCTTGAAAAGACAGAAGTTGGGGGAGAGTATAAGTCAGGTCCCAGGGGAAAAGCAGGGGCTGCCTGAGTCTTGGCTCTGATCCCCCTAACACACAGGAAACATGACATGAAGTCATCTTTCTCACCTGAGAGCCTTTGCTGATGCTGGTCCCTCTGCCAGGAGAGTCCTATCCCTGTCTTCTGGGATGACCCCTACCCAGGAACCCACCATGCTCTACTGAGTGACTGCTCATTAGTATTTCCCCAGCCAGACCACACGCCTGCATGGGAAGGGTGAGCACCCTCTACAGCAACTGACACTGTGGTCATGTGGCTGCAGAGAAGCAGACACTTCATCCTGCAGGTCTCTGTTCACCCACCTCTCTGGAGACCACAGCTTTCTCTTCCTAGCTTTCATTTCAGTGGCAATGTTACCTCTTTTTTCGCTTGGGTTGCTTCTGAAAAAGCAACTTAGATCATGTAGCTTAGAGCACCCACTCACAATCCTCCAGAGGCTCTCAGGTAGCATGTGTGGATTGCCCAGAGTCTTTTCTACCCTTTCCTCTGGGAGGGTTGCCACTCTCACCCATTGCATCAGGCTTGGTCATATGACTTGCTTTCCCCAATGCAATGTGAGCAGAAATGACAGGCTCACTTCCAAACAGAAGCTTTATGAGCCGTCCTGGGTTCCATCCACTGTTGCGCTTTCTTTCTGCCACCAGAGCGGCAATCTCCCAAAGGAGAACTCCCTCCATGCAGAGCCCAGAACAGGAAGCAGAGCCACAGCCCACACAGGTCAAGTATCTACATGGATCTTGGTGAAGTGCTTGAAAGTGAACTGCAGCCATTCCTGCAGGTTTCCCTTGAGATTTTCCTTCACTGTACTTATCACGATGAGTTGTTGTCGGTCACTGAGACTTGGATGTTACTGCATCATCATTCAGCAAAAGCTGACTCTCACAAGCATCTACTGCACTCAGTGTCAAATCCAGCACCCTCGCCACAGCTCAAGCGGCCCTACATTATCTGACCCCTTACTACTTCTCCAACCTCATTCCCAGCCACTCTTTTCACTTGTTCTGCTCCAGCCACATAGGTTTCTAACCACTTCTCAAATCTACCCCCAAAACCTTCTGCCTCTGGACCTTGCACTTAACTCTTCCCTCTGCCTAGACTTTAACTCCTCTGTGAAGGCTTCTCAAACAGCCCTGTCTAAACAGAGCCTCCCATTGTTCCCAATACCTTTATTTTTATTTATATTACTTATGATGATGTGTCTTTTTATTACATTTTAATTTAACTATCTCTTGTCTGTTTCTACCACCAGCAGGTAAGCTCTATGGTCCAAGGGGACAATGATCTTATTTATCTCTACATGCTCATGACGTAGGACAGAACTGCAAATGGCAGGTGTTAAACAGGTATTTCTCAAACAATTCAACTGCCTTATTTGGTAGGTTATAAGCTATATAACATCTGTACCTGGGACTCTCTGAGACAGACTGTCTTTTCCAAAGAAGGATGCAACACCCTGCATATTCTTTTTAAAATCTTATTGCTCCCTCACTTGAACTGCAGAGAACTTAACTCACTCAACGAATATGCTGTAAGTAATGCCAAGTAACTTTCCACATTAGGTCCACATTAGGTGCCACTCACTTCCTCCCTGCTCTCTGGGAACCCAACAGTCATATTATGAGGAAGTCCAAACCATCCTACAGAGATGGGAAGGCTGCATGTAAGGGCTCTAGTCAGTAGCCCGGCTAAGGTCCTAATGTAAACACATGCATGACACTATTTCCAGATGATTCCGACCCCAGCAACCAACTCACCCCCAGTCTTCAACTCTTCCCAGAGGCAGTCCCCACAGAAGTAAACCAGCCCTGCCACGTTTAAATTCCTAACCCCAGAATTCGTGCTTATGTCCAAATGATTATTTTACACCACTAAGTTTGGGGGTGGGTTGTCACTGAACAGCGGGAGCTGAAACATGCCTATACCCAGGACATGACCCAAGTCCAGCATGCAGCTGGCACATAAATTCATCAATACCCCTGAGAGAAAAACTGTCTCTGGCTCAGATCCTTGCCTTCAGGCTGAAATAATTCCACCTTCCTCCTATCTCCAACAACTCGTGGGGAAAAGCACTGCCTGTGACCTGAGCCCCTCCAGGCCTCTTGAGGAGGCCTATCCCACAAAAAGGACCATGACTGTGAATGTGAACGCAGATAATGAGCCGACGAACCTCTACGCCGTGGCTGGAAGGCACAAAAACCCACTGAAACCACTCCCTGAGGAGCCATCTTCATTGTTTTAATGTCAGGGAATGAAGAAACTCAGAAACCCTAACCAGACGCTCTGGTTCATTCAGCCTTGGCTGTGATTCCTAAAGGAGCCGCTCACCTGAGGCACAAAGCAAACAGGATGGCGACCTTAAGAATGATGCTTCTCATATGGTGATATTCTACAGGTTCTGAGGCCACAGCCTCAAAAGACAACAATCGATTCTCATGTAATGAAAATGGAAGCAAAGGCAAAAAAAAAAAAGTTCAAATTGTTTTTAAGATTTTGGGGCCTAAACTTTGTCATCAATAGCTCTTCTCGTCTCTGCTAAGCCTCAACTTACCAGCATACATGACATCCAGTTACCAATTGGCATGCAACCACAAAGGGGTGACCTGTGAACTAGAGAGACTGCAGCTTCAGGGACCCTCACCTGCACAGGCCCCTCCGCAGGGAACCAGCATTGTGTTCACATGTATACGTTTTTGTCAAATGAATGAATGTGAAATATTTTCACTTCAATTGGTGAAGACTACCATCACCTTTGCTCCCACTGTCTCGCTTCTCTTCCCAGCAGGCGGCACTGGTGTGGCTATGGGCTTTGGGAGGGAGTGAAGGGGAAGTTGAACTGAAGATGCATACTGTTGGGGTTCAAGGGCTAGAGCAGATCTCCTTCCATGTATAGTCATTGCTGGCTAGTGGTTAGTAATATTATGGAAGTCACACAAAGCTCCGTATGCCTCTGAAAGGAATCAGCATCATACTGGATGACATGTCTTTCACATGCTCACTGCTCTCCTAACAGCAGGGGTGCATCCTCCAGCACTGGCCAGCATGTGGTTTTGTCCTCCTGCACCAGACTCCCTGATCCCACAGCCCACAGCCACCCACCCACACGCTGCAATCTGTGTGCACTGGACACGCCTGCAGGGCCTCCCGCATCTTCGCCCCTGTACTTCCTTCCACTGGACGTGTCTTGCCCAATCATGTGTTCTCATACCCTTTCAGTGCTTATTCCTTTGGCATAAAATACTGATCTCAGTGGGAAAAAAAAGGCCTAAAACTTAGAAAATGTCTAGAACACAAGGACACCAAAGACAAACTAGTTAATAAGTGTCTTCCAGTTAAAGAACATTTAAGATTAGTCACTGAACAGCAAATCTGAAATGCCATAAAATTCACAGCTCATGTCTGAATGGAATTTGAGAGAGATTTACCCAAAATTGATGTTTACTATATATAACAGTAACAAGTAATGAAGCTGAAAAAAAGCTTTTCTAGATTATCAATACTAAAAGTCACATTTCCATAGTCATTCCAGAGCTGTGGTCCCCACTCAGCACTTTTACAAAAGACTCATGCCTGGGTCCCAACAATTCTGATTTAATTGATTTAGGGAGTGTCCTAGGCTTCAGGATTCTTCACAGTTCCCACATAATTTTATTGAGCGTCCTGTGTGGAGAACCACAGCCACAAAAATGAACCCTCTTTCTGTTCTCTCCATAGAAAAAAGTATTACAAAATCATCACCATGTGAAGAGCAGACCAATGTGCATTCAGTCAAACACTGTAAAAAGAGAGATTATAGACCGTATCAGGGAAGTCTTTAAAATAACTTAAAAGATAGTAATTTTGTTATTTTCTGGATTTTCTAGTGTTTGAGGCATGTTAATAACACTTTTAACTTATTCAATTAGCAAACATTAATACATCTCAGCTATAAATATAAGTGTCGATTTATATTTTTGACAACAGTGTAACCATTTCTCTATGCTCTTGCCCACATTTGTTATTATTCTTCATAATTTGTCCAATATGAAAGGTTCCTCCAACAAAAATATCCCTTACAACTAGCATTGTGATTTGTTTTCTATTCATAATTTTATGTTCTTTTTCAGAAAACTACTCCCCAGATTGGATTGTATTTGCATGTGTCCCTCCCGGGAAAAGAGCAATTTTGTGTGTGTTACCAAACAGGCAGATTCCATTAGCCAAGTAAGACAAAGAGTTTAGTGGGTAACAAACCCAAACTAGTCCCAAGAGCATTCAATATGGAATCATTATTTATCAGCATCAAGCACACGAGAATTTGATGAGCCTGCCATACTCACCTCCATCACCAGGACCAGCCAGGAAGATAAGCAGCAGCAGTGTCTGTTAAATGTATATTGTTTCTGGTTTCTTTTTTTAATGCACCCTCTCCTCTGCTACTGGGAATATTACAACTGTGCATAATAAACTTGTTATGATTTTGGCATTTAAAAGGGTGTTTTTTTTTAACTTAAACTGAATTTCTTATTAAACAGTCATGAAAAGGGACTTTTAAAGAACAGTGGATAATAACACAGAATGATATCACATTCATGAGAAAGAAGATAAAATTGTACATTTCAAATGGTTGCTATCATGTTAAAAAAAAAATCTATACTGAGTAAGAAAAACATTTGATAACACACTAATAACCGTGATGTTTGGGTATAAAATCATGAATTTTTTTTTTCTTCTTCCTGTATGTCCCCAATTTCTAAATTTTCAGGAATGATTATGTACTAATTATAAGTAGTTTACGGACAATGGAATCATTCAGAATCCTAACAGAAAATAAATGACAGGAACAAAGTAGGGTCATTTGAAGAGGACTTGGTTCAGAGGAAGGACTTAAAGCACAGATATTGACAGAGTTTCTACCACATGAAACACCAGTAACTGTGCAGGGTGACGAGACATAAGACACTTCGAAGCTTCTTCCCACAAGTGACACCCACATCACCTGCACTCATATTCCAGGGGTCAAAGGCAAGCTGACCAGATGGATGTGAATTTCACATACGCCCAGAGAGCAGACAAGTGGAATACGTGTGAGCATCACTAATGACCTTCACAGCAGAAGGATCCAGTCTATTTCTTCCGCCTGTGTGCAGATGAGTCATTCCAACCCAAAGCTGCAGGCAGCACAAGCTCCAAGAGCGCCTGTGGGTGAGCAAATGAGAATCGTTTCCCAAGATGAAGTGCCTTTTCTCCTTGACCACCATCAACCCCACGCAAGCGCAGCCAGTGATTCCGTGTAGAGCTCTAATGCAACCCTCACAAAGAATGACAGAAAAACACCACCAATCCTGGGACACTGAACACAGCCATCTGATTCCAAGAAGCCAGTTCTGCCTCTGCACTCCTATTATTCAAGGGATTCAATTTTGCATGAAGCGGAAAAGGCCCTTTACCCTGGAGAGAAGGCACAGGGCAGGATTCTTTCTGCCTGGGATGGGCTGGATGCAGGAGTCCTGCCGCACAGTGTTCTGAAGGCTTGAATGAGTTCCTCCTTTCCTGGCAAGTAGTGGACTCCAGTGTATTGTTCAACAAAGGAATCAATACTGAAAACATTTTCAAGTCAGTCTGGAACAAAATGTCCACAGAAGGCCTCAGAAATAAAAAAGAGCTCACAACAGGAGCTAAATTAACAGGTAGGGGGATCTTTGTGGCTGCACCCAAGGTGACCTCAGAGCTGCCACTGGAAAATACACTCCCTAGAGGCCAGATGAAAGTAGGAGCGAACCAGGGGACTCCTAATACCATCCCAGGCCCGGCCAAAGAATCACTACTAGTCAGACTGCAGGAACCAGAGTTTGCAGACAACACAGGAAAGGGGACACTCCTCGGTGCTTCCAGGCCACAGAGCTGCTACGCCTCCCACCCTTGGGCGCAATTTCCTTCTGAAAAAGTGAATGAAGCTCCTTTTAAAATTATATGTTGCTTCTCCCCCAACAAAGAACTTCTGAACATGATGATTAGAAGGAAACTGCTAACTGAAAAGAGCCTTTACACAGAGAATGTCTCCTTTTCTTCTTTCTGATCTCACCAAAATCAACATCTTTGTTCAATACATCCATTATCCCTCATTTGAAGAGACGATCACTCTAGCACAGGGTTTAGGAACCTCTGCCAACTTGCAAAGCACTCAAAGACTTGTGTGAATGTGTTAGTCATCTACTGTTGTATAATAAGGCACCCCAAAACCTACTGGCATAAAAGAATAATGATCATGTCTTATCTCTCATGGTGTCTATGAAGCAGAAACTGGAGAAAGGCTAAGCTGAGTTGTTCTCATGGGTTTCTTAAGTGCGTGCTGTCAGATCTCAAGCGGGGTGACCTTGCTTGAAGGCTGCAGGAAGTGAGAGATCCACTTTCAAAGTGGATGACTCATCTGACTAAAAAGTTAGTGCTGGCTATTGGGTAGGGGTTTCAGCTCCTCTCCACATGGGCCCCTCATGACATGAAGGCTGACTCCCCCAAAGCAAAAGATCTAAGATCCCAGAGATAAGCCTTGGAAGTATATGCTGTCACTTCTGCCAAAAAGGGCCAGCCCTGATTCAGTTGGGAGAGGACCATTAAAAGCATGAAGACTAGCTGACAATGGGGACCGTCTTGGAGCCTGGCTTCCAGAGAGTCAGAGAGACTGATCAATAAGTACTACAGGAGCAGCAGGTATAACTGATGGCCCACCTATATCCACCCAATTTCCAAATGGGCCAGAAGTTCAGAGGACTGATCCTAAGAGCAGCTCTCCACCAACAGGTGGGGCTTCCGTGCACACATGCCCCAGCTCCCTGAGCAGCTGAGTATGCTCATTCTATAGTATATGAACTACATGGGCTCTCAGAGTTCTATGTTCCAATTGCCCACATGGTGAGTGACTTGACAAAGCACTCTTGACTGACTGCCTCTCATCTCGTTCTCATGTCCCCATTCCCCTCCTGAAGTTTACTAGGTCTCTCTTACAAATAAATTACTTGCACTCACACAGACAACTCGAGACTGCTTCTAGGACCCCACCCAAGGCAATGAGGGGACTGAAGAGTTTCTTGTATTCATGGAGCTGTCTTCTGGCTGGGGAGACATAACATATACATCAGGCTGCATAGCCTCGAAAAGTAAAACTATAAACTAATATTGGTCATTATGTTCCTAAAGAAAATAACATGTCTAGTAAAGCCTCAGCAGGCCAAGATTACATGAACAACAGAATTGTAGGGTAACAATAAAAGTAGCAGTCTATGAATCTGTAAACTGGAGTAAATAAAAGTTCTGGAAGGTATCTATTTCCAAAACAAACAAAAATTCCTCAGGTTGAATCTCTGCTCCTGGAAACAATCCTGCTCATGAATGACCTTCCTTGACTAGTCCATAGTCATGATTGATGCAGGACTGCTGCCATAGGTTTTCCTGCAGATGGGGCCTAAGTTAATTCAATATTAAATAATATTGATTAATTAATA
>RJWH01003596.1:23328-144904 GCA_004363575.1 Solenodon paradoxus
GGAGGGAGGGAGGAAGGGAGGGAGGGAGGAAGGGAGGGAGGGAGGAAGGGAGGGAGGGAGGAAGGGAGGGAGGGAAGAAGGAACGAACATAATCAAGGTCACCTTTAACAAATACCCAGGTGATCCTCTTTATTTCACAAGGACCCTAGACTGAGGCCACATAACTGGTTCGAGCCAATGGATTTGGGTAGAAGTTGTGTGTCCCCGTTCAGTCAAGGCCAATAGAGCCAGGGTACAGCATCCCCACCCTCTCTCCCCCATCTATGCCAAACAGGCCACTCCATGGGAAGGCAGAGTGAGGATGGAGGCGCCTGCAGCTCAGAGTGGAGATTCAGGACAGACACAGCCCTGGAGGGTTGTCCAACGCCCGCAGGCTCTGTGAAGCACAGGTAAAGCTTTGTTGGGGTAAGTTGTGAAGAGTCCAAGTGGATTTATTACTTTAAGAGAATCTAGCATAGCCCTGACCAATAAAACCAACTCTCCAACCCCTTTCTAAAAGACAATAGGCCCCAAGCAATGAACTTTCCAAGGCAAAAATAACCAGGCAGAATTTAATACAATTGTTTTGTTTTTATACTAGTGACTTCCATTTTGGCAGGTGACAATGGTTTGGTATTTGCAGTACCGATACAAGGTTTCTATTTAAATAATGTTATTGACGTTTTTAAAAAGTAAGTCTATGGTTTTTTAAAAAGTAAGTCTATCTATAGAAACACAAATATAAGTAAATTCAGAGGCTAAAACAAATAAAACAATGACTGAAAAGTAGGAAACGTGGCATCAACCTAACAGGGAGAAGAAAGCAGAGTGGTTGATTTTTTGTTGACAGGACAGAATTGGACATCTGCAACAAGACCACGGACTTTTAATGTGTCTATACAACGTAAGAGCACATTACCTCAAAATCATTTGGCCTGGCATTAGAGGACACTCTGGGGAAATAAGCCCAGAGAGGGATTTAAGCAAAGGTGCTTGGAGGTTGGTGGCTGACTCTGGGACAGACTTCGGGAAGAGAAAAATTTGACCAGGTGTACAGAAGCTGCAATTAGGGTAATAATAATAATCGGGCATTCAAGGCATAGGAGTCCAAATGTCTAGCAAATAGCACAATGCTAGTTAAAAATACAAGATCCTCCCTCCTGCACTGTTGGTGGGGATATAAATTGGTGTAACCTCTTTGGAATACAGTTTAGAAATTCCTCAAAAAAATAAAGATGAAACTACCATTCAATCTAGCAATCCCACTTCTAGGCATATGCCCAGAGGATACAAACACTTCAATCAGAAAAGATATCTGCACCCTTATGTACATAGTAACACGTTCACATTTGCCAAGACATGGCAACAACCTGAATGCCCGTCCACAGATGGCTGGATAAAGAGGCTGTGCTGTATACATTCAATGGAATTCTATGTAGCTGGATAAAAAAGGATGAAAAAGGATGGAACTGGAAGGGATCCTGTTTAAGTGAAACAAACCAGGGAAAAAAGAGAAGTATAGGATGGTTTTACTTACATGTAGAATATAATGAAGCAAAGCAAATAGTGTGCCTACATAAAATAAAAATGAGAGTAGTAATAACTATATATGTTTTTCTTTTTAAAAAACGTAATATATAGTAAAATCTTGGTAAACTTGTTGATTTTGAATGAAAGAATGTGAAGATTTGGGTAGGAAATAGAGTTCAAATTAGCTAGTCAGATTTAAAAAGCCATTTTTCTTCTATTCTGGGTATTTAAACACACATATGTATATCGATGTTCATATGTATCCCAGAAATCACCTGCTGTTGTGAACCCTTACATCTTGCTATTACAAAATGGGGACTAGTATTACATTGTGGTCTATCGCACCTTGTCGCCCCTAATTCTTCACTGGCTGAATGCCAATGCAGCCCAAACTGGAGGTGCTAAAGGAGTTACAGATTGCATTTCAGTTTATGATAAGGAGAACATCAGCTCTCCTTAACCAGAAAAGGTTAAAATATTGTTCTCCAAAAGTGTTTCAGGCTGCAAGCAGTAATCCAATAATAGGTAATAACATTAATTTAGTTAGTTGGAACTTTCCTTTTTAAGTAATAGAATAAAAATATCAGTGCAAAACACATGTAAGGAAACAGAATTGCTACACACATATATACCAGTTTCCCATGTAAATATATTTTTCACTGTGGACCATGTTAAACAATCAAAAGATGGACTGTAGTCTCTTTGAGGTTTCTCTTCGTTTATCATGTATTTATGTGCTCGTTTATCTATGTATCTATTTAGTTAGCATGTGCACAGACAGTACCACCACCACCCCAACTAAATAACCTGACGTCACATTTGTCTTGCTCATCATTCATAAACAAGAGCATACCACAGGGCTGGACACGTAATAACTATCGATTGAATAAATGAGATTTAAGTTATTCCACAAGCCCCACAATCTAAAGCCCCACCCATTTCTGTTACCATGTTCATTCTGACTCCAAAATAATTATGTGTGTATTTCTCCTTTGCTAATTGCTTCGCTCACTGTCTTCAACTCAGGGATTTTGCAGGCCACTGACATTAATTTGTTATGCTATTAAGTGCAGAGGTCAGTGCTTCCATATGTGAACCCAACCTTCCCCAGGAAAACACTGTCCTCTTTGAACGATACAAAAACTGAAGCCCAGAATAATGATTAACTTTCTCAAGGTCACTGGAACCCAACACCCACTGCCGGGCACAGTGTGGATGCTCTGCACAGAGGAACCTGCCTGCATTCTCTACCAGAAGGAGGCAGTGAGGAAACCGAGAGAAATGAAATTCTCCCAAGAAGTCAGACTCTGGGCTGCATCTTTCTGTCTCCTGCACAGCTCAGCTTGGGAAACTCTCTGCTCTCCCGCAGTTGGTGGAACAGGAGGGCTGCCTCTGCAATCTGTTCACAATAAAGATGCACCAAATCACACAACCACACTTTTTATTCTCACAGAAAAAAAAAAACTCTTCTAGTACTAAAAAGATCAATCATTGGTTGCACTTAAAAACATCTATAAATGTCTCTTTAAAATATTTTCACATGTGATTTTGTTCTACAAACACCATTAAAATTATGAAGGGAAGATGGGACAGTTACATGGAGGCTTCATTGTGCCTTTGTCGCTCCCCAGTGTAGGGCCTTGAGGGATTCACGTCTTTCTCAGTGTGTTCATCTCCCACCCCAAGGTTCCCTGAGCCACAGTGTGGACAAATAATCGACTGCTAAGAAAAATCTATTCATTCCTTACAGACTATGTGAGGCACTGACTATGGGCCAGCCTGTGCGAGACTTGGGTTCACATGCATTTGATCAGAGAAGGTTTTGAAAAGAAGCCAAACTCTCTAATGGATGTTTTTAAATGAACACCATTTTAAAGTCTTTCTAAATAAGAGAATCTATCAATAGAAGTGCATCTTTTTAAAGGAACAGGCACACATTCAATGACCAAAATATACCAGGTATGACATTTAGTGTAAACGCAGCCTCAGAACAGTGCCACCTCTCCTGAAATGAGAAGGTTTCATTTAATGTCACTGGCTGCCAAGTATGGAATAGTAACTACGTGCTGGTGCAGACCATACACAGAAACTAGGTACAGAGGGTCCCTGGCTCAGTGTTCTGAAGACACCAAGAGCACAGACAACCAAAGACAAATCAAACTAGAACCAATTTCTAAAAATTCTGTGAGGATGGTGTAGACCATTTCTGCAGAATCACAGTAGAACAAACATTTCTAATTCTAACCCCTTCGAGGAGCTCAGCAAAGTTTTCACAGACAAGGTGACATTTGAGCAGGGTCTGTGAAGATGCCAGGAATATTAATAGTTCTGGCAGGGTTTGTTTGGAAACAATATGGCAACAATAAGGAATAGGGAGTATGTACCACCTTTAGGAAGAGAATTTATTCTTGGGGATAGGTTTGGGTGTCAGGAGGAAGACAAGGAGAGATGAAGGTGGAGGCCATAAATGATGTTACAGGTAGCTTTGTGCATGGCATACCAGGTACACAGGAATGACTGAAAGAGCAGGTAACATATCATAGCTTCTAGAAGAATACATATGCCAAGTGCTGAGGTCAAGTATGCTCCTGGTTCATGGACTGGCCATTCTTTCAGCATTGCCTCAATAAAACATTTCTCTTAATAGGGCTCACACTGCCCTTAGTAGCCTTGCTCAGCACTGGAAAAACAAGTGGATATATCAGCTTGGGTAACAGGATAAAGCAATTGCCCAGGAGAAGGGCCAAGAATTCTAAACCCACTGAGAACAGAAGAACACAAATTCATTTGAGGCAGCTATTTGTGTTCAGAAATTCATCCATCCATCCATCCAACCACCTACCTATTCATTCACCAATTCATATATCCATTTATTCATTCACTCAATCATCCATCAATCACTTATCCCTCCTCTATCCATCTAGCCATCCATTCTCTCAGGTATCCATTCATTTAATTCATTCATTCACCTGTCCATACATCCATCCTTACAATCATCCATTCATCCATCCTTCCCTCCAACCTTCCATCCATCCATACATTCATCTATCTAACCAACCATTAATTCACACATCCTGCAATTCACCCATCTACTCAATCATACATCTTCCCATTAATCTATGCAATCCTTCACTCGATCATCTATCTATCCATCCATCTACCCATCCATCCATCCCTTCCTTCCTTCCTCCCTCATTTATCTATCCATACTTTTATCCATCCATTCATTCAGCCAATACATTCTTTGTCTACTCATTTATCTACTCCTCTCTCTCCTCTCTCTCTCTCTCCCTCCCTCCGTATATCCATCTCCCTATACTTATTCATTATGTATTAGGCATCAATTCTACAGATATTTCCAGAGCTTCCTCTTCTTAAAATACTCCCCAATCCTAGCTGAATTATATTTATCACTGTTTGTGCCTGTAATATTTTTGTTAGAATACATGACTTACGCCTCTTCCAGAATAATGAGACAATAACTCTACCATATAAAGAAATTAAGGTATAGCAATTATAATAATAGAAATAATAATGTTGTCATTTACTGAGAATGTGCCATGCCCTAGATGATTTGGTAAACTCTCATAACAGCTCCCAGAGACATCAGAATCATCCCCAGTTTAGACCCCGTGGGCTGCTCAGATGTGTCCTGCCCTTGGCTGTGCTGTGAAGAGAGGGCAGGGGACTGGGGCGGGATGCTTGGGTTTCATTCATTCTCATTCTCCTCCTGTCCCTGAAATAAGACTAACCCATCCGTCTTTCAGTTTCATTATCTTTTTCCCTTAAAATCTTCAAAGCATTTTTCAAAAGCTTAGACCCTTAATACCTAAAGTAAAAACTGAGAGAAACTAGAAAACGACAAATATAGTTCCCAGCAGGCAAAATGTATCTTAATGCTTAGAGTTTTAGGGGCTTTTTGTCTTTTTGGTTTTTCTCCCCAGCAACCGCCAGAAGTTCGTTGTTTTTCCTGCCTAGGGAAGCAGATTCTCAAACGCATACTTTGTGTATGTTTGTACGCACTGAGAGAGAGACAGAGACACAGAGAGCACTCCTTCAGGAGAGGCCTCTGTGAGTAAAACAGCATGAAGCATAGCAGCCATGCAGGAGCAGACACCACGTCTCTCTTCCCCTTACCCATATTCTGGTAACCTCAGAGCCCCAGCAGGCACGTAAGGCTATGCTGTGGACACCAAAAATCAACACATCTAGAACCAAGCTCATCAACCTCACGCTACAAGCTTCCCCTGCCTTTTATTCCTCGCTTGGCTCATGAGGCCGCATAATCAATTAGGGCCTTACCCTGGGCCCAGCATCAGAGGGGCCAAGGGGCAAGCCTCCTCTTGCTCCAGACATATCCCTTCTGAAGAGGAGAGGGTCTCCAGGCCCAAAGGAACGTGCCTACCCAGAACCATAATAGTTCTCCTTTACACTTCAGTCCAGGTCCCTGTGATCCTGAAATTTCCTGCCCACATGGCCGTCCCAGCTGCTTCCAGGGCCCTGTGAGGTTCCTTCTCTACGTGGTCCTCCTGAGGGCACAAAACACTGCAACATGTGCAGCCCAAGGCTCAGGGTTGTCAAGAGGTGGTTGGGTGCAGAAAAGGAGTAAAGAGATAGCAGAAATGTGCAGATTGGTGTGTGTGTTAGAGACCTCTAGCAATACCAATCAGATCTGGAGATACGGGCCGAGAGGAGAGAAAGGCATTGGACTATGGGCTGGGGTCTCAATTCCTGCTCCTTCTCTGAGCTCACAACTGTTAGGGACAGGAGTCTAGCTCTGGAGCATCTCCCAGGCAACCCTTCTTCCAGCTCTCATTGTCCTGGTGTAAAACCTTCATCACTGGACTTTGTAGTTATTCCCACATTCCCCATCTCTTGTGACCGATACTGGCTGGTGCATGACTTGTCTTAAAGCACAAAGCTGGTAAGATCCTGCCCTCATTCTCCACCCAACTCATGACTAAATTCTCCCACTTCACATAAAACAAATGCACCTGTCTCCTGGCACCTGCCTACCTTGCCAGCTCCTTTTCCTCTACACCCACGTGCTGAGCTCAGACCATAGTATAGACCCTGCTTCTCTACCCAAACATGGCAGAACTCTGGTTGCTCCCCATGCAGGAACACAGCCTCCACTTGACAAGCCCATTCCAGATGCTCAGTTTTGACTGGTTCACCGGTTACCTCCTGCACCCTGGAGCCCCCAGGAAGACTTAACTAGTGCCTCGTTCCTCTGGGGTTGCAGGCAACACTGCCCTGTGTGTAGCTCATGAGAGAATGTAAGAGGCATCTGAGGCTGAGAGCCCCTGGGCCCCTCAAGGACCATATTCGGAGCATTATGCAGGCTTCCATAATTGGAAGGTACAAGAAACTTGCAATGGTAACT
Organism: Solenodon paradoxus; assembly: GCA_004363575.1. Lineage (NCBI taxonomy): Eukaryota > Metazoa > Chordata > Mammalia > Eulipotyphla > Solenodontidae > Solenodon > Solenodon paradoxus. The sequence goes on from RJWH01003596.1 coordinate 30,224, forward strand.
ATTTCTGAAGCCTCTGAAAAAGCTCAAAAGACAGTCAAGCAGTACAATAAAAGCAAACTCTGATGTAATGCCTGTGATGTGCCAGGAAGTACCTATAGTAACAATGTAGACCTCACGGAGATATTACAATTATCCCCATTTGATGGATGAGAAACAGAGGCACAGAAAGGTTGTGGAAGTTGCCGAAGACCACACAGTATGAGAGTCAGGATCCTACCCAGCTAGTGGGCTCCAAAGTCTTGTTGTTTCTGCTGCACATGACCACTGAAAACAGCACAAAAGCTTAAAGAGGGACGGGCTTATTTCAGTCCCTCTTTTCCAGAGTTTAATGGAAAATTCTCCAAGCACGGTCTCCTCTGATTTTTTTTTACCTGCTAATGCTATGTTCTCCAAATACTGGATTTTAAAGGCTCAGAGGAGGGTCCCCTACACCATGCACCAATTATGGTGATTGTCTTTAGTGCACGTGTTTCCTACTTCTCTCAGTGGCCTCCCAATATGCAGAGCAGATTTCCCCATTTTACAGACGGAGTCGACAGGCTCCCAAGAATGAAGCCCCAGGCACAGTGATGGAGCCAGTTAACAATGCAGGGAGAATTCACAGAGGTACCCTCATCACCAGCTTGTACCCTGACATTTATTTTTATCTTTTTTGGTAGCTGTGAACTCGTTCTCTCAGAAAAAAATGGACGAGATGCAGAAAGGACTAACTGGAAATCAAAGGACATTATTCACATTTATCAATGGGGGAGAATTTTCATTCTTCCCTGAACCTGCAATGCAGACAATAAAGGCCATGAGTGATGTGAGGCTGTGGCTGTGGCTGTGGCAGTGACCATACTGGGCCGGCCCAACCCCAGAGCGAGGAGGACCCAGAGAGGCGGCCGGCAGTCTGTCCAGGCGACTGTGAGAGCCCAGCCGCAGCCTCCGCACCTGACTGCTGCTGCCACCCTGTGACAAGCTGCAGCAATGGCAGCAGGGAACCCAAGTCGGCCAGCTGGGTCTGGAATGGAGGGCCTAGACACCGACCCACCAGAGAATCCCCAGGAGTCTCCCCCTGCGAAGAGACTCGGGTTCTGCAGCTCATGGGTGGGGAATCACGTGGTCAGCTGGAGGTGGGGCCCTAGGGAAACAAAAGGGTGACAGTAGGAGCTCATACTGCAAGGGCACCCAGGAAGCACTGGCCTCCTCTTGCTGGGACACCCAGTTCAAGTGCCCTCCCGAGAGACGTCCCCAGGCTCCAAGGCTCTTAGGTGTAGAGCCAGAAGCTGTCACTGAGACCAAAGCCTGCTGCCTCCTGTCCTCTAAGGGGGTGAGAAGGCCCCTCATCTTAGCCGGGTTAGTGGTGATGGTCACAAAGGATGCATCATCTCCAGTTCGGCGCAGACCTTTTTGGAAGCTGCATTCTCCTACCACTTACTCCTAAATCTATTCTATGATATGGGCTTATTTCACACAGCGAGATGAGTTAGGAAGCAGACGCAGATGCCCAGGCCCCTCGAGGTCAAGGAAACATGCTGGGTGGGGGCTCAGCAGAGAACAGCAAGGGGCAGAAGCTAGCTTGTGGAGCTGGACAGGTCCAGGTGCAAACTCGGCCTGTGGGTCACTCCGTGTGCTGGCCAGCCATCCTGCCTGAGCACAGCCTCCAGTCTGAAAGATGGAGATGACCACACCTGCTCCCTGGGGTCCTCGGGAGGACGAAATGAGAAAAGCGTGAGTCCTATACAGTGGTGAGTAGGAACCGCTCCCACCTCATAATGACGGCAGCACTCTCGAATTCCTCACGCTCCGGGTTACCCGAGTCTAGACTGCCTCTCCGGACTGTCAGACCTTGAGACAGTTACATGGCTGCTCGTGCCTGTTTCCCCACATGTAAGATCAGCAAAATAGGAGCAGAGTTATCTCAGAAGGTATGGAGCCAATTTCAGTAAACAACATAAGTTCAGGGCAAAGCACACGCCCCTGCTCAGAGAAGATTCTATCAACAACCGTCAGCACTGGTGGAAAGGCTGCCCCTTCTAAAATCCAGGATGCCAGCAGGCAGGCCAGGGAGAGACACAAAAGCTGCACCCCCTGCCAACGGGCAAGGAGAGACTACGTGAGCCCTCCTTATACACCCGTCAGAATTTCCTCTGCGGGGAAAAGAGAACCCCAGCTTAGCGTCTGCTCCAAAGGGGCTCCCACAGAGTTAACAGCGGGGCCTCGATTTGTCTTCAGCAGGAGAAAGGAGAACAGTCTCCCTGCCAGGCTGTAAACTGTCTCGGCCAGATCTTCGATTAGAGAGATTTACATAACAGGACTGCAGACCTTCAGTGGCAAGAGACAAGTCAAAAACTGATCCAAGCAGCAAAGGGCATCTGTCACCTGCAGACACTAGAAACAGCATCAACAAAACACTTTTGGCTTTGCACAGCTGGTCTCCTGCTTTCCCGATTTCGGCTGGATCCATGGCAGCAATGTGAGAACTAGCCCAGCTCTCTGAGCGGTAAACTTTGTGGGGCTAACTTTCAGGGAAGTCATAGTCCTGCGCTAATTTTGGGGTGTCTCCAAGCCTTTCCACAATGCAAAGCGGTCAAACATGTCCCTAAGAGACAACAGGGCTCAGTTCTGGACTGACATCACTGACATCCCAGCCCCAGGGACAACTCACAAAGCACCTTCACCTCACATCAAGCCCCTTCCACGCATGAGCACCAGCTTCTCACAGCTGGAGATGAGAAAATCGTGCTGAGTGGGTTATTGCCGAAAGACAGACAACGCCTGCCCTGCTGTTCCCCGGGGCCCTGCTGCAGACAGGGAGGGCGCTGTGGTGCTCGCTCATGAAAAGGCACCATCTGCAGGGGGACTGTACTCACTCAGTCACACCAGGCACTTTCCCTCACCCACAGCCACGTCGGCCCACAAAACATGCGACAAACACTGTGCTCATTCAGAAGTCTCAACCTGTACACCCCACAAAGAGGTCTCATCTTTCTTCCCACCGATGCTGTTGCTCTGTCCTGTCTAGCTCTTCCCTGGAGAGCAACCTGGGAGATGAAGCCACTCCGTGGCAGGACTAGGGTTGCTCTTCTGGACTGCACAGCATTCAGAATGCATTTAGAACGACTCCTCGGTTTTCTCAAGTGGCTTAATGATAATTAAGCAGATTAGGGGCCACTTCTCTGAAAGAAAAAAATGCAATTCTTCATGGTGTCTAGAACTTCTGGTTTTCAAGCTCACAGTAAGCAACTTCTACTTTGGCATCCAGGCTCCAGAAGGCAGCGTAAAGCATCCAGGGTACTTTCATTATGGAAATGCAACTCTGGCCTCCTGATACTATGTGCAGTGCAAGTAAGTAACTCCATTTACCCTGGTTTAGATACCACTACATAACTGGCAACGTACCTCATTTTATAATTAGTCATTGTTAATCCCTATTATTACTGCTACCCTTAATTTATTTTGACTGCTAAAACAACTGCATTTGGGAAATTAAGACAACAGCTTGCAGTTCCTGAGCCAACATTTAGATCATGGGCTATCTTTATAAAGCCAATCTTTTAGGGCAGGAGGCAATCCAAAATCTCAAACTCTGCTGGGGATCTTATGAACAGATATTTAAAGTGACGCCAACATCCTAAGGTCTCTCTCTGAACCGCCCACAGAGTAGCTAAGATAAACACACAAATGATCTCTAGAATATTTTTAAAGTTCTACTTAGACGAACAGCAGTAGTTTTAAAAATGAATCAAGTTCCAGGTGCCCGAGTGGCCTAGCAGCCTCTGGTCAGCACTGTCCGCATACGCTCCAAGGACCCAGGTTCACGACCCAGGACTAGGGTGAACCACCAAAATGAACAGCTAAATAATATGTTTCTTCCTCCTCTCTCTTCCTGCCTGCCTTTGTTCACCTTCATTCCTGCATGTATCTTTCCTTTAAAAAAAAAAATCAAGTTCCTGTAATCCTAAAACCTGAAAGTTGGAATAAAGAGTAAAAATAATAAAAATAACATTTGCCATTATTAAGCCCATATGTGTGCTCATTTTGTGCTAAGCACTTGACATATATTATTTTGCGTAATCTTCCTAATAACTCCAACAATGGATGCTGTTTTTCTCTTAGTAAATGAAAACTCACGGAGGCAGAATAACTTGTTCAAATCCACACATCTGTAAGCGAGAGAGTCAGAATTTGAGCCCAGGTATGCCCAACCCCAGAGCCTAGCTTTGAGCCCTATGGAGATTGTCTCACACAGGTAAGGAAAAGTCAAGGTCATTTAGCCTAATCAATGTTGTCCGCTGTCACAGGCAAGCTTGAAACATGGAACAGAGTCATATGCTATGGGTGACATGAAGAAGACAAACGAGTATGCATGCATGCACACACACACACACACACACACACACACACACACATCACTGTCCACACATATACACAACCACACACACACACATCACTGGCCACACATATACACAACCACACACACACACATCACTGGCCACACATATACACAACCACACACACACGCATGCCACACCCCATACACATACCACACTCCACATCCACACCAGACACACAAACACACTACTCACACCATACATACACACGCGCAGCAAGAACGGAGAACCCTAACAAAGCTCACACCCTTTGGCACAGTGACTCTCCCTCAAGGCTGCCTCCGAGAAGCATAATGGGGAACGAAGTTGAGAGACAGGGGAAGATGCTCAGCAGAGCACCGCACATACTGGGGGAAACCCAGGCACCAGTTTTCCTGCTCAACTTGGGGGAAGAAATGACATGTTACATCACATCCAGATGGAGAAATGTTTTGTAGAAACAAATCATTTTGAAGAATAATAAATGATAATAGGGCATGTTCATGAGATGAAGTTAGAGGAAAAAATAACTTCCTATCCAGAGTCTGATTCCAATTTTAAGCAATTTAAAAGAAATGTTGCAAATTTTTAATGTGCTTATTTCTTGCATCATGTAATTAGGAATCATTTCTTTCTTGTTTTATCATTTGGTACTTTCCAATTTAAAAAAAAAAGATGAATTTTATTTTTTCATTGGAAAAGTAATTATTTTAATTGGGCCTTCCCCTGTCTGAATCTACTTTCTTATGTTTTGCCATTAAAAAATAGTACAAGACGATTCCATTTATGTAAAGTAAATATACATATATGCACATGTACATACACATACACATATTTAAAAGACAGGAAGAAACACACCAAAATGTTAATAACGATCAAACCAGTATAATGCATAGAAGTTTGCTTTCATTTGCTTTTTATTTTTCAGTATTTCCAAATTTTTCCGCAATTAAGTCAACTTTGCAATTAAAAAGCTATCACTTATCATAGTGATTATTTCTTTCCAGGGGGTCATCCAGCATCTATGCTTGAACACTGTGGGGAAGGAAAATTCTTGTCTCTCACAGCATTGAAGTCCATGTGGTCACATAAGGGTCCACACCTACAATAGTGAACTTAGATTCTGTTGAACCTATAACTGACCGACTAGCCACGGGTCCTCTTTAATCTTGGGAAGAAAAGCAATGAGGAAAACAGAACTTGACCAGAGACCTGCAAGTATGAACAACGGTGTCACCACTGCTCCCTGCTTCCTGTGAGGGGAACAAACTCTGGAGCAATCTCATCCTGACCCTGCCCGTCCTGGGAACTCTCATGAGAGACAGCAGCAGCTGGTTTCTCTTTTATGATTCAGGGTCACTGCACCTGTGTATACCTTGAAGCGAGACACACTGTACCCGCACTAACTGTGCAATCATCTGACATAGGCAACTTGACTAATCTGGCTCATGGTAAGAATATGGCGCTGGTGGTGACAGACACAGACACTGGAGTCAAAATGCCTGAGGTGGAACCCTGGTCTATCACCTCTTAGCTAAGTGACTTTGGAATCAATTAAGAGTCTCTGTGCCTTAGTTTCTGCATCAGTTTATTTGGGTAATAGTGAAGTGGTTTGCTCAGGGGCTGTTATGAGGATTAAATGAGTGTGAGTGTGTATGTATGTTCTGAATGCTGTGGCTCACAGTAAAAGTGCAGACATGGTAAGTGTGTCAAAAGTACAAGCGTATTGCTCCTGTCATCGTCAGCACTGTCATCAGCATCAACAAAGGCTCTGCTTGAGAGAGTCATAAGAAGACAAATATGAGAAAGAAAGAAGAGCCTCAAAAAAAGCTAGTGGAGCAGAGGGGAAGGCCTATCAGTGGTACAACAGTGATTAGAACCCAAAGTCTGCTGTAATCTTCATGAGGGTACAGACTACATTATTTTCCTGGCCCTATCCTCCAAAACCAGCACAAAGCCTGGGATGCAGCAAGATGGGAAAAAAATAGTTGTTGAAGAATGAATGAGAAGGAAAGAGGGAGAAAGGAGAGAGAGAGAGAAAGAGACAGATGGAGGAGGGGAGAGGGAGGGACGAGAAGAAGGGGAGGGAGAGAGAGAGAGAGAGAGAGAGAGAGAGAGAGAGAGAGAGAGAGAGAGAGAGAGAGAGAGAGAGAGAGAGAAAGTGTCATCAAATTCAGACTGTTCGTTCCTGCTCTGTGAGGGACCAGCACTGGTCCAACGCAGCAACACTCTTTCTAAAGAAGCTCACCACCTCCTCCCTACTCATGAAATGGAGAAAGAATGTGTCATTGATGTATTCTGACATCCTGGACTAAAAGCTGCTACACAAGAAGCAAAGAATTAATAGCCATCATCCCTCAAATTTATACTGTGCCATTCAAGGGCTGAATTCAAGGACTTTTTTTCAAAAAAAGGGCAGAAAGCACTCCTCTTCACACTTAGGGCCCTCTGCTAATCCTCCTCTCTTCTCTTCATGCAGCAGTCTGGCCCACAAAACTGATCCAAGAAAGGGGATAAACAGTGATGCTTCACAGCCCATTGCAATGGGGGGACGAGAGGTCTGGGGTGGGCTGGAGGTCTGAATCACCACTGCAATACTCAAGAGAAAGATGGTGCATACGCATGCAGTTCAGTGGGAAAGGTTTCCTTCTACCACATTCAACAAAAAAAAACCTGGACTGGGTTTTGATGGGTACAGGGGACTTTGTGGTAAATTTGGAACAAAAGAATTTTCAGGGAGCTTTGTTCAAAAAAAAAAAAAAGAAGGGTTAGCAGTCTGTCATTCACCCCAGAATAAAAACTGACCAAACACTTATATTCTCAACAACTCTGAGGCTACAGCTGTTTTAACCCATATTCTCTGGATGCCTGGGAAACATACACACATACATTTCACCTTCAGATCACAGGGACAAATGTGTGCCCCCCAGGAATTTCGGTGACATGAAAGGGAGAAACAGATGGTCACGGCTGAGGTCGAGCAGCCCCAATGTAAATGTTTTGTGCTTTATGACCCTGTAAAGTCCTTTCAGCCCAGCATTCACTCATTCACGTCTACAAATATTCAATAACAGAGATGATTATGGCAACTAAAAATAAAGCAAAGAACAAGCCAAAGGTCTTGCTCTGGGGACCTCATGTCCTCTGAATGAGGCCACACCACTGAGCTCAGAGGGTAGGCATGTGACTCAAAGATGGTAGGAATTCGAATAATGGCTGCTGCCACTCACTGAGTTCCTACCACTGCCAAACACAGAGCTAAATTTTATATTTATGATCTAATTTAATCTTCCCAGCAGTCCAATGAGATAGGGATCACTGAAAGAGAGGAAAAGGTAAAGTAAGAAACCACATAACTGCTCAAGGTCATACAAAGACTATCCACAGGGGAGCCTGGTTTTGAAACCTCGGCCAGCTTCTGGTGCCATGACCTAATCCTCAGCCGTCTGTCCTAAGCAGCTGGCATTCCAGAGACAGGATGTGCAAGTCCGCCTTCCTGGCTGCTTGGCTTCCCTCCCACGGGACACCTGAACTTTTCTTCCCTGGCTCCACCCAGGAATGAAACACCTACTGAATGACTGTTGGGTTGTTGGGTCCTTTTTTCTTTTTTTAATTTGGCAGTTTAAAGCAATTAACGTCACTTAGCCAGGCGTCTTATAAAGTCAACATTCAAGGTGGATGAGGGAAATGAATATATCAGGTTATATAAATACCAATTTACTCACTGTCTCAAATATCACAGAACTTCATCATATGTCAAATATTTCAGTCCTTTTTGTTTTTGCCTTTTATATTCAAAGATGACTCCATTCCCCTACAACACTCTAAGAATGTGTCAGGGGTACAAGGACTCCTGGGAAAGAATATTAGCAAGAATGCAGAGAAGGATTTACTGTGATGGGAGGTCATTTCTGCCTCCTCCAGCAGAAATGCTACTGTCTCTTCTTGGCCATCGGGCCAAGTCCACCTTGTCTTCTGCAGTGTGAGTCACTGCCCCTGCTAGATCCAAGCACGGGAGGGAGGGCCAGTCGCATCTCCACACCTTCCTCCACTCCAGCAGGTTCCTGGTGTAGACAGAGGATGAATCCTGGCACAAAATGAAAACAGAGAAAGGAGCTGGAACCAGGTGCCACCCATCTCATGGTGGAGAAGACTGGGAAATGAGGTTGAACCTGCCATCCTTTGGAAGCTTGCTGAGTCTCACCCTGAAGGCCCTGAGAGTCCTATAGAGTGAAGGCCCAGAGATAATAGGCTGCCCCAGGTTCACCAGCTCAGCCATTTCAGAGCCAAAGCTAGACCCTGGGCTTCAGACTCACAGGCAGGGACCTACCTTCTCTAGCCTTGCAACCCTCTGGTCCAGTCACCTCATATCTAAACCACAAAAAACCAAAAAACAGGAAACCAAACTCAGAAAACGCAGATCTGGATGGTGACAGGAAGATAAATTCTTGGGAGGAGATAATTTAATCAAAGTAACCTTCAGAAAGTCAACAAGTATGAACATAGTAAAAGGCACATTTGCTTCTAGGGGTTGGTCTCTTCATTCTTCCATCATTAGCTTCATGATCTTGGGCTCAGTTTTCCCCAATGTCACACAAGAACAGATCACTACTCAGGGGCTCAGGTTGAAGATTAAATAAAAGGATCTCTTCATGTACTTGCTCATTCAGCAAACATTCATAAGACAGCTACTCCAGCTATGTTCTGCCAAAAGGACAAAGCATCGGTCTGTCTTAAGAAAGATGATCTACGGTCAGAGAAGGCGATCAGAAAGCAAGTAACTGGCCAGAAGATACAATCACAAATACCAGATGCAGAGGATACTCTAAAAGGAGGCCAAATAACATACACACATGCAGAAAGTCTGAAAACCTCAAGGGCCACATAAAACCCCAGGTGTTTTAAACAATGGTCACCTAGCGCTTCTTCAACTTCCCTCTTCCTTCCTCCTCCCTTTTGCTCACATTTCTCTCCACTGCTACCCCCATATCGCCTCTTCCCACACTGCATCCACTTGGGACCAACTATGGTGGCGCTGGCAACAGAGGTAAATGCAAACATAGGTAAGTGCGCAAGCATCGCAGCCAGGCAGCCCTGGGTTCGAGAACCAGCACCACCACTTATGAGCTGTGTAACCCTGGGCAAGTCACTTCGACCAGCCTACCTGTCATTGTCCAGAAAATGGGAGCATCAGAGCGCCTGTCTCGTGGGACTGTTGAGACCGTAAAATGAGATTTGTGCAGGGAGCTCAGCGCTGTGACTGGCTGGGAAATGGGAACCGTCACCATCAATCATTACTACCGGGCAAAACACAGCTTGAGCCTGAATGCTACACCTCCCAGAATAAACTTGACTAGTTTATAATTTACCCTGGCAACATTTAAAATCCTAGTTTTCAGGTTTGCTTGTTTTAATACACTTATTGGGTTGTGAAGTCAATTTGTTTGTCACAGTCAACCTCCTAAATGAAAAGAATAGAATAGAACAGAGGAGAATAGAAGAGAAGAGAACAGAGATCAGTCAAACAGAATAGACCAGATTTCACTGCAGGGATTAAGGTTAAGAAATATTTCCTGAAACTTGTGTTGCACATGTGAGCTTGTGTGTAATGGGCTGCGACAAACTTACTATGGGCCACGGTCAAAATATTTGAAAGCCACTGACTTAGAAATAATGTAGTTCTGTGCCCAACAGCCCACTGGGGGAGCAATTCTTGTACCAGGGAGATTAGGAGCAGTCTTTTGTAAGAAGCAGATGGCATTCTTCATAGTGATGCTCACCAAACAACTTTCTGTTAAAGGGCTAGTAAGCACAGGTCCTGGTAACCTATTTGGTAAGAAGAAAAGCTGTCAGTGACAGGGCAACAAATTTGTCTCCATCTCACAAATAGGGGAATGGCCACTTTGACTCTGCTCAGTGATTTCCAAATAAACTGCTTCAACAATCAGACGTGCTCCTGGGTGCTTAAAAGATAAAATGCCTGACTTGTTCCAAAACCCTCATTTCTATTACAGGGAAAAATCTCCACTCACACCGTGTGCAGTGAGGAAGGCTGGACCTGGTGCCAGCTTCGGGCAGGGATCCAGGGCACAGCAGCCCCAGCCCCTGGCCCAAGACAGCACAGGTTTCTTGCACACTCATACTGAAGTAAACCACACTGGGAAGATGGGTGGATTTATTTCCAGGAGGAAAGGCAGAAAGCTTCCAAGAGATGGGCTAGAAACAGCATTCTCAAAGCAACCACCTGACCACCAACATCAGAATCACCAAAGACGATTGTTAGAATTCCGATTCCTGGGCCCTGGGTCACGCTGAGTCTATGTCGGAGTGGGGCCCTGGAACGATGCATTTTAACAAAGCTCCCAGGTGACACTTCTGCAAGCTGACGTCTGACGTTCTCTCGCATCAGGACTCAGCAACCAGACAAGGGTGACAGGGTCAGCAGTGTAGAAAACAGGGAGAGGCAAGAGGTATGACAGCCTTGTGTGTCTAGAAGGTGTAAGAGGGTGCTGCCACCGAAGCATTCGAGGTGAGGAAGAGAAAGGTGCCACAGCAAAGGGACCTGGGCACCAGCACAGCTCTGCACACCTCACTGAGTACTCGCTGAGTGTTTGTGGAAGCAGGAAGGAAGGGAGTGAGGGAAGGAAGGAAGGAAGAAACATTTCCAACACTGGGTCAAAAGCAAATGTGTTCTTGTAAGTCTGTGAAGACAGCTAAAGGATTCCCCAGACCAAATATTCTCCCCAAACTAAAGTATTTGCACATTTGAACTTCTATTGTGGAAAAGGAAAAGGCTGAGGCCTCAGGTTTCCAGAGGGGTTTATCAGCACTGAATAAACGCTTGACTAATTGCTCTGTCTCCTACCGGCCTCACTTATGTAGACAGTGCTAATAAGGGGAATGTCCTCCAATGACACACAGGGACAGAATATGTGGGCTGAAAAAGAGATACAGTGAGGGAACATTTTTCTCTAGCTGAAAGCGTTATTTAAATGCTATAAAACCTGGGTAAAGGCTGCACACACACCCTTTTCGAGGTCAAGGAGGCTTTCCGTGGAGTCCTACAGGGAGCTTGAAAGGATGGGGCAGCGGGCAGACGGACATGGGGTGAGAGGCTATCCAGCTCTGTCTTCCAAAACGCCCGCTGGAGAAGGTGGACCCTTCTTTCCCTCGCTGGCCTCGATGCCCCAGTCAACACATGAGCTGGGGGCAGGAGTGAGGAGGCCAGAGCTCCAAGCCTGGCCCACACCTGAGTGACTGTAAGACCAGGAGCACGCCCCTGGGGCCCATGTACACAAAGTTCGAGGGGAGGCTTCGCGAGGTCTGCTCCCAATCAGTGGGTAGTCAGCAAGAAGGGAGAAAGAAGGTGGGATCAGATTCTGGTCACTAGGGGGTCACACAGCAAACTCTCCAGTGTGACAGGACACAGGGTACTCACACAGCAAAGACCACCCCAGACGCATCACCGTCTCCATAGAGCACCATCTCCAGGAGGAGCTGTACATCAGATTCCTCCAAAACCTCAAAGTGCCACATTCTGGTGGGCCTGATACTGGGGAAGTAGGGACTGGAACTAAACACCTTTTGGCAAAACTGCCCTCCATTACACCCATGTAATTTAATTCCTACTTCCCAGCCAGCTGCTCCCGCTCATCTCAGAAGGGCTGTGCTGGCTACAGGCTCCCAGCCCATCCCCCAGGCCCGGCCTGGGAACGAGCATGGGCCGCACCCGCACCCGCAGGACACAAACGGCCTCCACAAGGCTTCCTTCGCCGCGGCGGTGCCGGGAGCAGCTGATGTCGGGCAGGGCCAGGAGTGGGCAGCTCTGTTCTGTGGGCATTGCGGGTCCAGGCAGCAGATGAAGCAGCAGCTCCAGTCGCCTGCAACGCACAAACTCAGACACCCAGCACCAGCAAATATATATACATACACACACACACACACACACATATGCACACACACATACAGGTCAACGAGCAATTACAAAATAAACGAGGAAACCTCACAAGGAAGCTGAAGTCATGCTCCACACACACAACACAGCATCTTGATGCTGGCAGGGCCAGGAGATGGCCAGGTAATGTTATCACGGGAAGGGATGGAAATTCAAATTCACATTTCTCCCTAATGTCACTGGGATGTGGCGTTCAAGTGCTTCATGGAATTAGCTGCAGCAGCTTCCTAATTGCCTTTGCTGAGTTGCCTCCCCCAGGTTGGTGGTGGCGGCTGCAGCGGCCCCATCAGTCTCGCTTGGTGCTCCTCGTGCACCCGCCCGCCCGGCACTGCGGTGCTCCCGCCGCAGCTGCTCAGCATGGCACTGCGGAGGCACCAGCACCATCGGCCGGACTGGGACGTTTCTTGGGGCGATCTGGCCCCAGGTTTTCAGGGTGCTGACCACGAAGGGCTGGGGTGCCCGCTGGGGGGAGAGTGAGGGCCAGCTGGCTCGCTGTCTGGCAGTCCCTGCTGGCACAGAGTATTGTGGGTGAGGACCTGCCTTCTGGGCTTCAGAGCTGGGCTGCTGGAGCTGGGAGGCAGTCCCTGACTTTCTGCAGCATCCAGGTCTGATGCTGGAGAGTGAATGGGGAAAGCCATGCAAAGGACCTAGATACCGGCCTATGTGCCACAGCCAGCTATGCTGGACCCTCCCTTTGTTTAACTGAGCATCCATGCAGTCCACAAACAGCCCTGAGGCAGCCCTGTGCTCAGTGCCAAAGCGGGGCCTCTCCCTTCAGAAAAGTTAAGTCTGCCCTCAGGGAATTTAAGGTCTAACTTACCTGCATCCTCACCACCCCCACAAAAAGAGATAAGGGATCCTCAGAATATCACACATCCTCAGACCTGCCAGGGGCATAGACAGAGCTGTTAGACTCATTGCACACAAAATAAAAGTGACCCTAGTGCATTTAAGGGTTGTAGCCTTCAAGCTAGCTGTCAATCATGCAGAAAAACAGAACTGTGACTTCTCAGAGAATGGAAGAATTAAAAAAAAAAAAAAAAGGAAACACCAACAAACATCCAGGACAAAGAATGGGAATGCAAAAACCAAGGAGCTAGTGTTCTGGGCACAGTCAGTATGTCAGGTTCTGTGCAAAGACCATTAACACCCTCCTAATCTCAGCAAGGACCCTCTTTGGCAAATAAGGAACCTACAGCCAGGAAGTGAAGTTAAGAAGGGCCAGACCTTCTTTTCTGGATCTCTAAGCCAGATCTGTCTTGTTCCAGGGCCTCAGAATGCAAGCTGAGTCTCCCACACTATCATCCGCTACCAGAATGGGGGAATACACAAAGGAAATTTAGCCAAATTCAAAGAGATTCTCAGAAAGGCTTCTTAAGGGTCAGACCTACTGAAGGAAGGGCTGACCCTCAAAAACAATCATCATCATTTTATTCTAAGAGGGAGATTTATAAAAAGCTGGAGGGCCACTGGGCCCTCTCCTAATTCCAGCTCTTGCCTCTTTTCAATTCTGCATTAAGAAAGCAAATGACAATCCACCCAAATAAGACTAATAATTCTGTTGGGAAAAGGATTAAGGGTGGGGAAGAAACTTTCACCAACTGCCTCGTAAGCCAATAGGAGGCTGAGACGAAAGCATGGAAAAGAGGAATACCCAGATGCCCCTCCTCAGGCCCGACCCTCCAGTGACCTGAACGCACACAACACAGGCTCCAAGCCTGCCTCTGCTACTGGGAGCTGTGCAGCCCTGAGCAAAGTTACATTCTCTGGCTCGATTTCTGCATCTCTGAAATGAAGATGATGATAGAACTGACCCGAGGAGGGGTTGTGAGGAAATAAATAATACAAATATTTTTCCTATCATTCATTTACTCCCTACAAAAACCTGAAAATTTTGCTGTTTGAGTCAAAAATATTCATAAAGCTGTGTTTCTGTAATCCTGAAATCCCTAATCCTCACCAATTTTGTTAACGAAGAAAAACAGCGTGTGTGTATTAAAACATGCAGCCATATGCACACAGACAGCCTTTACTGCTGGCTCCCTTTATTGGTGGTCTGATAGTGATTCCATAAAAGGTGTCTTCTGAGCCAGTATGGGAAAGCACAGCATTCTAACAGAGACTGAGACCAAAACCAAGAAGAAAGACTATTCAAACTTCACCGCCTACATCCCAGAAGTCAGGTGACCAGCATGTATGCCAGTGGGGCAAAAACCTGTGCCCGCTGAGTTGTATGTGATGAGATTGTCTTATGCTAACAGAGAGCACTGATAATAGAATTTGTTATGACCCCTGGTCAAAGACTCCCCAACTCCAATGGATTTGCTTCCTCCCACGTCTATTCTTTTTACAATAATCTTTCTGCCTTTGCCTCAACAAAACACAATGGGAAAGTCATTATGGATCATCCAGGAGGAAAGAGTCACTTGCCTGGTCCTTCTGACTCTCACATTATTTTGCAAATTACAGTACAATGCTGCAGCAAGAACAAACTCGAATCTCAAAACTGTCCACATTTACTGTACAAAGGACAGAATTAGGACAATTTCAGAAAGAATATCAAAATATCCTCTTCCCTGGGTACATAATAAATGCTTTGGTTGGCCATTGTGCCTGTCACATCAAATATATGACATATATTGCCGTGATTTCGTGAACTCATCATGGGTTCAAAGTGACAAAAATTCCAGAAGTTTCTCTGACTCTTCATTCATAATGAAGCAGGACTCAGCAAATGAGAGCGTAGCCAGAGCATGAAGCCTTCCCAGGAGCCACGTGTTGCCTGAACCACTTCCGATGTGTATGTCACTCCATCCTTCCCAAAGCCTGCAAGTGCTCTTATTCTTAGTTTTATTTTGTCAAAGAACAAACCAGGTTCAGGGAGGTAAGACAAAGGACTGGCAGAGTCAAATTCAATTCCAATGCCCATAGTCTTTTTTCAAAATCTCTTTCAGCTGTTCACAGCTCTCTGGAATAGAAATCTAGATCCTTCTAAAACCAGACACTCAGTTCTCTCCTGGGAGCCATCAAGAAATCAAGAAAGAAATGCAGGGTCAAGTTTACAGCACAGGAGGGTTTACACTGGGGAAATTCCACAGGTCAATTACGTCTTTCATTCCATTTTAATGCAAAGCCCCAAAGTCTCAGCAATAATACATCAAAGCATCACGTGTATGACGCACATGTTTGCCAAACGGCAAGACCTGAGCAAACAGATGAAGAGCAAGTTGGACTTTTCGGGGAAAACAGAAGGGAAATGCTCCGTGGCTCCTGCAGAGCAGCTGAATCCTCGTGTCTCAGCGGAAGTTGGATCCTGCTCAGGAATTCCGCAAGGTTGTTCTCTTCCTTGACAGTTCCACCCTCCAGACTGAGAAGAGGCACAAGGCAAGGACAGCACCACCACCACCTCTCCCTTAAGCCAGCCCTGCCCACACGCCTGAGAAAATCTTCCTGACCCACGGTGCTAGTACAGGAGTCTTTCTTGGCCTTGTGGGGGCTCGACAGCCTAGAAAGTTGGACTTTGCTGCCAAAAGAGCACATGTCTTGAAACCCCACCTGAGATCTTGGGGAAAGAAGATGGCAAGGACACCGGCACCCCAACCACTAGCCATTCTCACCCTATTTCCATTCTGCAGACCCAACTGACCTCATATCAGGTGGGAGACATGCTGGAGGGTCAAAGCCAGCCCAGTGCACCCAAGACCCAGCCACACCCCGGGGCTAACTGCTCCCCCTCCCTGAGCAGCAGGCCCCACCTGAGAGAGGCAGGTAACAGCCAGCTTCTGAGCAGAACAAAGAACCAGAGCAGACACCTCATATTGTGTACTTGAATGCAAGAAAGCTTGGTGCATACTAAGCACTCTCAAAAAAGGCTATTTCCTTCCTCCCCGGCCCTGGGCAACCATTTCTGTTTACCTGCGTTGGTGAGGACCACGGCAGTCAGTCTTCTTGTGTAGGATGTGTGGGCGCAAATGGTCAGCGGGCACTTTTCTGAACTTTGACTCACGTGGAACCACCAGAACTTTCACACATTTACTTACATGATTGACTTTTTCATGACTTCCTGTGCTCATTAGAATGGGCTCCTGTCATTTTTTAGGTTATGCAAGTACACTAGCAACAAGAAACTTTAGGTTTCAAAGTGTGGGTTCCTATGTTCACACAGAGAAGTGAGGCCAACGTCACTCACTGAACAACTTTAAGGAGATCAGCAGAGGAGAGCGCAGATGCTCAGGGATCAAACCGCAGCCTTAGAATGCGCCAAAGCAGGGGAAAAGGAGACAACGGGCAGGGCCAGAGGGAAGAGCCAAGGAGTACAGGTGTCCTCTGGCGCTTTGTGCGAGGTGGTGACAGACGCCGGTTTCTATGCATCCCTTGTCCCTCACTGAAGGAATCCGTCTTCAGCACTGCTTCCCCTGGAAATTCCTGGGAGTTTAGTGTCTTCAGAACCTAGCAAGAAGGGTTCTCATAGAGGAAATGCCTGGAACATTGTCCAAGAGGACAGTCTGATGAGTGTGTGTCAGTGGTTGTCCTTGGGATGTGCTCCCACAGTGGGGGACTTTGCTGGGTACACTGGTCTCTCCAGTAACTTTAATGGCAGTGGGGCAGATGTGACCATTCCCTAGCCATACCCACTGCCTGGGCGGCAAGGCAAGGCAGGAGGAGGTAGCATGGTCAGTCTCATGCCCAGATTCTTCATGTGAGGAGTTTCTGTGGGTGTCTCCTTGACCTCAGGACCTCAAGGAGGAAAGGAAATACCTGAACAGAGGCGGGACTCATTGCCTCCTCCCCCTCTCAAGTTCTTGGTTCCATGAGCTGCATCCTGCCCACTGCCAGGGGGGAGCAGGTGCACTCTGCACTCACTCACCTGTCAAGCACTTGCTCATCATTCCTTCAGTCCCCATGTATGTGTGGGCCCAGGCACCACGAACCCTAAGTGAAAGCAACCCGAAGAGTTTGTATTTCTATCCAGTAACCAATAATGGCCAGTTTTTTGGTTTTTTGCTTTTGGTTTTTTTTTTTGTTTTTCTTTGGGAGGGGGTAGTTTTTATGTGTCAGGCACCATGAGAGGTGCTCCGAATATTTTATTTCATTTCATCCTCACCATAGTCTATAAGGTAGAAGACACTGATCTCCTTTCACAGTTAATGGTACAGGTTCAGAATGTTACACGACAAGGTGACCCAGCTAGGAAATGGCAGATCTGTGGCTTAAATCCGAATCCATCTGACTCCAAACTATGTCCTCTCAACTGTTATCCTAGAACTTTTTTTGGTTCTGAAGGAATTTCTTCATTTAATCCTACAGGTGGGCTGACTCCAGAAGCACAGCTAGGCCACGTTGGGAAGGGCTGCTTAACGTCGATAAGCCCTAACTTCTAACTCTGTAAGAGGGGTGAATGGTGCCCCTGTCGAGCAGGTTGTTGAAGAAAATTAATGGGACAACATATATAAAACACAGCACAGTACGGTATTTTACCATGTAACATGCGCACCCATGTTTAATGCACACCCACGTTTTTGGTCCAAAGTTTCAAGAAAAATGTCTTGCATTTCAACCTTGTAATTCAAATTTTTTTTTTATATTTAAGTACTTGCTTTTTGTATTACAAAGAAATTTTAGTATTCATTTTTAACACTGTGGTACAAGAATCACGGTAAAAGAATTAAAAACATGCACGCAGATAAGGCATTAGTGCTACCCATGTATCATATGCATTCTTATTTTTCCCCCACAAATTTGGACAAAAAATTGTGCATTACACGTAGTGCCTGGAATGAAGGAAAAGCCAAGTGAATGCCACCTATTTTTGCTATCAGGTTAAGAGATTTGCCCAAGGTGACTGATAAACTGCATATGGAAAGAAGACAGATGTCACCACTCCTAGGCCTGACCCTTCCTGTAACAATGCAGCATCTGCAAAGACGTGCATTTCTGTAAACACTCGAAACTCTTAACCTATTATGACAATGATGGTCAAAGGAAAATCCTTAGACTGACTGTAAGGAGAATATTAAATAAGACGGAGAGGACAAGGCACCCAGCTGGGAAAAGAGGAGCCAACATGAGGATGGCCTGTCCTACAGGGGCTTCGTCAGACCCAATGGGTGTTGTGCTTGCTTTAACGCTCTGCTGTCATCATCTTGAAATTCTTCATAATTCTCAAACAACGATCCCATATTTTGCTTTCACACTAAGTATGTAGCTGGTCCTGGTCTCAACAGATCATCAGCTTCTGGCAGTCAACAAATCTCAGACACTGGACAAACTCACGTCGGGGTGACTGGGTCACTCGGTTCTGTCCTAACACGCTGAAGCCACTCTCTTTAATAACCCCAAGAAATCAGAAGTGCCATCATCTGGCACACTCTGTGATGAGCAGCATCCATTCTTACACACACACACACACACACACACACACAAAGTAGAATGGCAATGACATCTGCAAGCCCCAAAGATCAACTGGCAGTTGCTTCACCTAAAATGGCTAGACAGAGGTCTGTTCTGTGACCCCAGACACTGAAGCCCCTGCCCAACTTGCCTGTCCTAATCATCTACATGGATAACAGCTCTTTTAACCTTGGGAGGGTACTGCTTTCCAATACTGAGTGCCAAGAAAAATACTCTGAGGTGCACAAAGTAAAGCAATAGCCATCTATTTCTGGTCGAGAGAGAATTCCCTTTTTCCAACATGGCCTTGAAATGTCCATTAAGAGTTTGAATTCTGAGCCCTTTATTTTTCATAATCTTGACTAGGGGTCACTGGGATGAGTTTGAATCCTGAGCCTTTTATTTTTCATAATCTTGACTAGGTGTCACTGGGATGCTCTGTGACATATACATGTAATTCACCTTATAAATGTGATGCCTTCATTAAACATCCTGGAATGAGCACCCAATGAGTACTGTTCATAACAATAAGAAATTGAAATGTTTACCACTTACGAAAAATTTTTATTTAAATAAAGTAACTTTTCCTCTGAAAAGCAGGCACATTGGCCGCACACCCTAAAACACAACACCTGTACTGGTGCCTAACCTGCCAAGTGTGAGTTGTGGTCCAGGTCAGAGGACTGTGTCCGAGAAGGCCTCTGAATCTGACTTTACAGCAGCAACAACCACCTCAGATGGAGTGTGATGGTCACTAAATACTCAGTAAAATCAAAGGAAATTGACCTCTTCCTCTATATCCTCCTCCTCCCTTGAAGGAGACACTAACTTTTATTTAATGGGCCAAAGTGGGCCAATGAAAATTCTATCAGTGTTGCCAGAAGCCTGACACAAGGACCTTTTCCTCTCTGGATGGTACACAAAAGCATCACTGCGGTCACTAGAGAGAAAACATAGGCTATTAAGTCTCTTGTACAAAAATTATGTTAAAAGCGGGGGAATCTCTTATGCTAATTATAAGCTGGCATTTACAACACCTATTTCATTCTTCCTAGTCTAAAGCTAGAGCAAACCTCTAAGTCAAATCATAATGTCCCAGGAAGCACAAATCTGCTAAGAAGTCTCAGTCTCGGAGATGCTGTGGGTCTCCACTCAGGATGTTATTTCAACAAACACTGTGACTGCCAAAGATGGGGAGTCTCCTGAGATAAACACCACTCACTTCTGACAGGGAATACGCACTTGGATAAAGAAAAAGCCCATTTGTTGAAAACTCTGATGGTACATGGAGATAAATGACAGGCCCGACACAAAGCTACCCTGATGAGAATGCACACTTCTTTAAGAAAGCTCCCCCACCCCACACGGAGTCACCTATTGATCAGAGTAGGAGCACAAAGACCAAATGAGAATCAATCAAAAACAGAAAAAAAGCCAAAGTCCTCAACTGGACCCTCCAGGACTACGTGCATCAAACTGCAGGACAAGGAAACACCTAGCAAGGCCACAGGTGCTCAGGGTAATGATTCCACATGTCTTTCATGTAGCTCCACCAGCTGTCTGGCTCCGTCCTCATCACAAACTGGAAACATGCATTGTTGTGTTCCCTTGCAGGACAGATTTCCTCATTATTACGCGATTCAGAATGTGTGTATTAAAAACACACTGGTATCAGAACAAACAAAAGAAAACACAAAATTAATTTTAGAAACAGCACGAGATTACCATAATCACTGCACCACAATGACCCCATGGGAATAAATGCCTAAAGTTGGCCTCGGACAAGACAATCCAGCCTATATTTTTATTTTCCAGAATTATGAGTAGCATCTGTAAACCTCCCAAGCAACACAGGCTGCAGCACTTCCAGTGAGAGAAAAAGCGAAGCAGAAATATATCTGGCAGAAAAGAAATGTTAAGGAAAAGAAGAGAAGAAGAAATGATCAAAGGAGGCTCAGTCAAAACAGTAAATTCACACCAAAAGAACTACCTGGAGAGCGAGGGACCATGTCTGAGTTTACAACTGCAATTAGACTCATTTGTGGGTCAGATTAAACTGAATCCGAACTGGCTCCCCTACTCTGCTAAATGTGCTGATTGGGCTAATGAAACTATTAAACAGCCCTGAAAGATGGAAAAGTGTCATTTCTGAGATTTCAAGACTTTTTAAAGTCATCTGCCAGGGACAAGCCCAGTAAGTGAAGTGATGCTGTGACTTAAAGTACCAGCTGTATAGGTTGAATGCATTAATCTTGCCGGATGACAAATAACCATATTTATTCAACAGAAATTTCAGCAAAGGAGTGCCTCCCCCATAAAAGCAATCTGGAGCGTGTCAGGCTTCCTACAGGCATCAGAGCCCTGCGACCCAATTCCTGATAAGTGAGTACTCCTATTTAATTATTTAAAAGTCCATCGATTTACCCACTGATGAAAAGTCATAATTATCAAAATGGCTTAAAGAACCAACCTTTTACTTTGCTGACTCTGTCCAGGGAAAGAGACATCAAGTTTCTGTATTATAGCCACTTTCTCGATACAGAGTTGATAAGGCAAAAACCTGGTCATGCATTCCAAGAAGTACGTGCTGGTGAGAGCCGTACTAGGCAGCCGCAGTCAACGTCCATTCTTCTCTAGCACTCATGGCAGAGATGCACATGAGCTGTATTTCTGCTGTCTTTATCATCACGACACTGGAAAATGGACGGAGAACCCTGCCTTACCATGAACTGCACTCCGAGTACAGGAGTACTAGAAAGAAAAGGCCATCCCTCCGGAGGATGAAATGGGAATCACCGCAACGTTATGCCTTTTCTGGTGAATGCTGGAGATGGAGAATCCATGACTTTAACTGCTTAGCTTAAAGCACCTGCTTAGAATGCTCCTCACAGAATCTCAAAATAGAGAGGTACTGAAACTATACTTCCCCCAAAGAACTCACACAGAATGAACTCTTTGGGGAAAATGAAGCAAGAGTAAGGCAGCTGAATACTGGCATGAATATGTGAAATTGGAAAGTTAATTAAAAGTTGAAATGAATGGAAACCCCTGCGGTCGCTGTCAGCGAAGGAAGGGGCACAGGCGCGCAGGACAGCACGTGCACCTCCCTCCCGGGCCTGGTTCTTCTGAGACCACTGTGAAAGCTTTCAAGCTTCTTCCAACTCCAACATGTAAGTGCCGTGTTCTTCCATGAAAACACAGAGCTTTGCTAAAATGGGGCTTACTGTATTTTATTGACCCCCAAATATCCTCTAAGGGAGTCAGGGACTGCTTTCCTGTGCTCGGCAAACACAAAAAGAAATAAAAAAAAAAAAAACAGGGAAAGCCTGTCAGAGAATATGTAAACTATTATCACAAACTAATGCAGCTACAGCCACAGTATTTGACAAAGAAACAAGAGATGAAAAAGCTGTAACTTAAAACCCTTTAAATGCCCACTTCAATGCATCTCTCCAGGCTGTACTGAGAATATGTAAAGCGTTGCATCTGGTCCCTGAGCCAGGGAAGGTATTCAATAAATAGGAGTTATTAAAAAAAAAAAAGAGGAAGAAGAAGAAAAAAAAAAAAGAACACAATTGTGAAATACTCTCCTTTCTGAAACCATGACAAGGAGGTACATTGTTGGGTGTTTACATTGTCACTGAAAAGTCAGTGCAAATACTATTACCTCAAATTATATTACCTAATAAAACCTCATACCAACATGGTTGCTTCCTAGTCTCAAAACACCTTAAAAGAGATGGTCAAGCAGTATTTAACATAGAGCTACTTTGTAAAGTTCTTGCTTTAGTGCAAAAATTGTTCAAACCTCATTCTGCAAAATGAGCATGCTGCACCAATTCACAACATGAAGGTGAATTAGAGAAAGTATATAGACTATGTGACATTACATGGTGATCTACAACTTACCTTCCTGAACTGAGTATCAAGTTTAAATGCCCATGCCCATGCAATCACAGTCTATTATGCAACATGGTATTATCATTTGCGTTCCTTTAATATGGTATTAATGCATTTTCCAGCCAAGATTTCCAACTGATTTTTGGAGTATCTTAACTGTTAAGATTCAGTGATGTAATGGAAGTGCACATAGAGTTTTGACTTAGGGGAGTAATTTCTCACACAAATGGTCAGAAACTTGAAAATAAGCAAGAGAAAGGCAACTGTCTCTTTGCTTTTCCAAATGATGTTCTGCCTCCCACACCGAGTACCTTAGATTTTCTCATTCATACTCTGAACTCTCTAAATCAATGTTCTTTGCAAAGTTTTTAAATACAGTCATATTGGGGGAGTGGGGGGATAAACCAAGGTAGACAAAGGATACCTGCAAAAATGCTCCACAAGTTTTTCTAATATGCTCTGCCATGACTCACAGAAGTCCCTGCCTAGCAAGCCACATGCATGGGTATGTCAGGGCTCCATGAGAGTGACCACAACCCAAGCATAAGAACAAGAGCAGATACCTGGAACCTAATGACACCCTCATACCTCACCTTCCCCTGGCATTGGATTATAAAATGCCAGGCAACAGCAAGAAATGACAGCAAAGCCATAAACAGCTGGAAATAATTATACAATTGTCAAGCTGCAAACATGACAAAAGCAAAAGCTAGGCTTGCGAATTTGATATCAGAAAGGATGCTGATGAGGAGGTGAGCATTTTAGCTGTCTCCAATTTGCTTTTATAGAGTAGCCAATAATAGGGTTGATGGGGTTTTGTGCAGAGTGACTGTATGTGTTTGTGTGTATGTGTGTGTGCATGTGTGTCACTTCAGAGAGAAGGAAAAAATACATTTCATGTGTCCCTACAAAATGTGATAGAGAAGCTATATAAGCACAACAACAAAAAATAAAAATCCACAGGCTCTGGAGAGAGTCTTTCAGAGTCGCTATGACTAAACTACAATGTGCAGATGAGAAATATTTCTCTAAAGTTATACAAAATGTTTTCTTCTTCAAAAGACTAAGAAAAATACACAGTGCAATAGTTCAGAACTCTTCACATAAAACATCTGACAGGTGGGCAAAATGCCAAAGCCGGATACAGACTGGTCGGGTTTAAAAGAGCACCAAGAAAAAGGCAATCCCTATGAATCTGGAGGTAGGTCACACATATATAAATTATCTTCTTCCATAAAAACACTTCATCATAGCCTCAAATTTTCATCAACTGCCTATAATTTAGTTTTTTAAATGGAACTTTCCCCCAAATAACAGAGTCAAGCAAACGATCTTTCTCCAGCTTCAAGGAACACAGCTATTTGGCAATTTTTAAGCCAGAATAACTTCTGTCATTTCATTGTGGGGCTGATGTTTTATTATGATATTCGGATTTCATATGACGAAGTGTTTCATATAATGTCCCCAAAAATGCTACTCTCTGAAGTAGAATGCCATAAATAAAATACGTACTTGGTTACCAGGCAGCATGCATAACACATATGTTACATTGGCCCCAAAAGCACATTTTAAAACGCTTAAAAGTTAACTTAACAATTTGAGCTGTTTGTACCCATTTTCAGAGAATTATCCCCTCGAGGCCAATTTTATTTTCTATCTTTGAGTTTTCTCCTGTCTCTCCTGCTAATCCTGTCAATTGGCTAATTTGAAATTCTTTTAACCCTTCTAATCTGTCCTCCCCAGCCCATTATTTTTTTTCTCTACTTGGAGGGGAGGGCGAAGAACCATACATCTCACAGTGTAATTTTAAGCATAATGCTGCCTGTTTGAATTAAAATTGATGCAGCTTCTGATAAAAGCCTAATAATCAATTCTCCGTTCTCATTACTTTCCAGAATTATATGGACGAAGACCAATTTCTTAAGTTTGTGGACTACTCTCCTAGGTTATTACCCGGCAGTGCAGCTGAGTGGAAAGATAACCACATTCATTCTCCTTATCTGTAATGATGTAATGCATCCCAGCCCTGGGTCTAGATGATTGGGGAATAATGGGATTGTACAACTGCAGGGATGACAAACAATAGTGCAGCGCCTGTGTCTGATACGCTGAATCCCAGCCTCCAGTGCAGGCAAGGTGAAAGCCATCATAAAACAGGCACTGGCTCTGCCCCTTGGACGAAGTTAGCATTTTTTGGCTAAGGAGCATCTGTTCTCATACTGAAACAGCAATACTGACACTGAGAGGAGAGTCATACAAAAAACACTGTTTCCGAGCCCAAGCCAGGACAGTGCAAGTGAGTATCCTGCATTTCTTTGTGTTTAGAATCAAGTGTCATCTAAAAATAACTGGCTGGTAGGGAGAAGTCACTGCACAGTGCATTGCCAAGAAACTGGGATCCGAAACACCTCTGATAACTGATGCTGCTAGGGGTTCCCGTTTGTTTGGAAAACTAAATCTGCCTCCATTTTCTGGGCTGGGAAAAAAAAAAAAAATCATCGCTTCCTGCCACCACGGAAACCTTACCTTTTGCAGAAGCTGGGAGCCTGAGTACTTAGCAGCAATGGATTTTATCTCCCCACCAAAAGCTGAGGCCCAGAGCTTCACCCTGCAGGAAGAAAGGGCACAGGAACAAATGGAACACCCGAATCACAGTTTACACGCACGCACACACACATATAGGGCAGTAGCTGAGGCGGGCGATATAACATTAGCGGGGAGAAAAAGAAAAAAAAGAAACAGCCTTCTTGGTAGAAACTGCCAGCACCGAACTGCAGAGCTCAGAGCGGGAGGGGGTCCGAGGCGGGTCACATAGTTCAAAATGCGCCAAGTCTCTTAAGCTCTCTAAAAAGATTACTGGGTTCTACTTGAATAACTGCCTGGAAACTTGACTACCCAAACTGGG
Source organism: Solenodon paradoxus (assembly GCA_004363575.1). Lineage (NCBI taxonomy): Eukaryota > Metazoa > Chordata > Mammalia > Eulipotyphla > Solenodontidae > Solenodon > Solenodon paradoxus. The sequence goes on from RJWH01003596.1 coordinate 55,728, forward strand.
CATCACCTGGCAAATACTAGTCGGAAGAAATGCACCCCTCCCCCTCTCTCCAAAAGAAGTGAGATGGTGAGATAGCAGGGGATAAATAAACAGCCCGTGGAAGTTACATTCGGTAAACAGGCTCAGAGTTGGTGTTGTAACTTAAGGTGAGGCTTGCGAGGTCTCACTCGGCAACCTGAGGGAGGGGGCAAAGGATGCCACCCTCGCCTCGCCGTCCGCCGCGGGTCCGGGGAGGTAGGTGCGAGAAGCGAGGCCGACGGCCGCTGCAGGTCCTGCCCAGCCGCACCTGCAGGCGCCCAAACTTGGGCACAGTGGGTCGCGGGCGGCCGGGTCCCCTCCCCGGGCGGTGCAGGACCCGGCACTTACACGGAAAGCGGGATCTGCTGCTCCGAGCGCACCACGTCCCCCAGCGCCGCGTAGAGAAGAGCGGCGGCTAGGAGCGCCGAGGCCCCCCGGGACGCGCGACGCTGCGAGCCCGGCCCGGCCATGCTGGGCTCCCTCCGACGCGCCGGCGGCGGCGACGAGAGCGGCGGCGGGAAGCTGCGCGGAGCGGGCGGTGGGCGAGCGCGGTGGGCGAGCGCGCTGGGCTGCCTGCTCCGCGCCGCCCCGCCTGTCTCTCGCGCCGGGCTCACTTGGGGAGCAGAAAAAGGATGGGGGGGAGGGCGGAGAGGAGGCGGGAGGGAAGAGTGGTGGAGAGGGAGGCTGGCTGGGGGCGGAGGGACGGAGGGAGGGAGACGCGCCTCTCGCAGCCGCGGCCGCCCGGCCCCGCCTCGGCGGCCCCGGGGAGTCCGGCGGCCGCGGCGGGAGGGCGGGAGGCGCCGCGCGGGCGGGGACTCGCAAACTCCAGTGTCCTTGGCCGCGGCGGAGCGCGCCCTGCCCCGCCTGGGCCACTGCGGCCGCTGAGTTCTTTGCAACTCCGCAGTCCGCCGACGCGGGCGCCACTCTCGGGCCGGCCCCGGGCCGTGCCCCCGCTGCTCCCGGGCCCCGGAGGCCGGAGATGGAGCGGGGGCGCGGGCGCGGGGCGGACCACCGGGCGCGCCGCCGCGCACTTTGCCTGCGGCCGCTCCGGCCCGACGCCTCGCCGCTTCTTCGGCTCTGGGGCTCGTGCGGGTCGGGGGCGCCGGTCGGCCGCGCCTAGAGGAGGCGCGACCTCAACCCCTGGGCTCCATTTTTTGGGGGGAAGAGGTGGGTGCCGGGGCCAAAGTCCGAGGAAGGAGCCGCGGCTCGCGACGGCGCACGGCGCCGCACGGAGACGGGGGTTGGACCGGGACTCGGGGGTACAGCCGAGGGTGCCGCGGCGTGGGCGCCCGCGGCTGCTCCGTCCCTGGCCGCAGCGCCTGCCAGGGAAACGCGGAGGGCGGCGCTGCCGCCGCGGCGCGGCCGCACGAGCGCTGAGCTCCGGCGCAGGTCCGCAGCGGATGCCCCGCGGCGCGCCCGGACGCGGGCTGGGGGCTTCCGAGCTGCCCGCTCACTAGTGGCCGAAGGCCCGGGGTCTGCGCCAGCGCGGTGCGTGGAGACGACCGGGAGGACAGAGCTCGGAGGGGAAGCAAATACAGTGCCAAGTCCATCCTGACCGGCGGACTTGATTTCGGGAACGAAAGATTCCTCTGAGAAAGGGTCACCCCCGCGACTCGGACCCCAGCCCACCATGCAGCAGGCCACCGAGCGCCGGGCGGAGGCGCGCTCGGGCTGCCGGCCGAGGAAGGGGTAACCCCTGGGCGTCTCTAGGCTGTCCCCCCGGTCTGTCTCGCCGCCCCCGCCCCCAGTCCGGGACCCCGCTTTCCGAGCCTGGGCCAGCTCGCCAGGTCTAGGGTGTGACTGGGAACTTTGTGCAGCCCTCGCGCGGACCCACAATAAAGACCGGCCCGAGTGAGGCTGAGTCATCCTCTGGCGGCCGAGCGCAACTCGAGTGACCCGAGGAGCCGCGCGCTCCTGACGTCCTGGGGTCTCCCGGCACGTCGGCCGCCAGGCGCGCTCGGTCGCCAGACGCTGCAACAGGGGCTTTGCGCTCTTTCCCGCGCCCGCCTTCAGCCTCGGCACCCTCGGGTTCCAGAGCAAGGAGCGGGACAGCTTGCGCCCCGCGTTGGGCGAGGATCCGGGCCGGCTCCCCACCCAGCTCAGCAGCCCCTGGAAAAAGTTAAGCCAGCGAATGCTGCTGGACTTGATCTCAGAGTTGGTTGAGCGGGGACAGGACTGCAGAGAGACTATTGGTGATTTTCCCAGTTTGGGGAGTCCCGGGGTTCCCACCCCGGGGCGCAGCACAGGGAACAGGCCACACAGCGAAGCGCCAGGTGCACCCGCCCACGGGCAGTGTCTACAACCTCCACGGGTGACTAACCGGTTATAATGAATTCTCCGCTTCTGTGCACACCTCGTCTACGGAAGCGTGCTAGCAATTCCAAACCGAGCCGAGCATGGCCTGACCCTGGGGCAAACCGTCGGGATAGCTCCGATTGGGGGCTAGGAGAAGATTAATTTTTCTGTCCCAACAGCCTTTTTTCTAAGTGAATGAGTGCGTGCGTGAGTCTATAAGTGAGTGAAAGCGCACTAGCTCTTATTAGTAAGGCTCCAGTCCGTTACCTATAACGTATGTTTGTATACCTTATATATTTCCTCATTCTCCTACTGAATCATTGTCAAGCATTTACGTGATAGGACAGCGTGCTGGAGACCCAGTGGTAAACAAATCAGATCCCTGTCTGATCCCAGTTTCTCACTAGCAAGCAAGACTTGCTTTACTCCAACAGCCATCATGATAAATGCATAATATTCCTTTTGGCTAAGGGACAACTAGAGTGTGTATGAAGAAGTACCTGTGGTGTCCATACTACCACCAGCCCTAGTAACTGATGGGAAAGTTGAAGCGCAGCAAAACAGTGCACCTTAGTCATCTTTAAACACCTATTTGCAGGGGCCACTTCGGCACCAAGGTCATGACATTTTTTTTCTGATAGAGCCTCTGCTCTGTCAGCCTGACACAGGTCAAGTGTGCAGGCATTTTCTAGCAACCAGTAGCAACAAGGAGATGACACTGGCACAGGAATCAGTGTCCCAGGGGAGTGGGTTTTGAGCACTGCACACCAGGTATGTAAGCTGGACCCCACTAGACATCTCCTACTCCCTCAAAAAGAAAAATATTTAAACTATCTGCTATTCATAAATTCAGAACTGTGAAAAGATTTGGGGTTCTGTCAGTTACATAGTCTATTGTGCTTTCCAAAATCACGAAAAAGTGCTGAAAGGATCTCTCCGCTATCCCCTAAGTAGTCCCATAGTCCCGTTTAATAGAAGAGAACAACGAGGCCCACAGGATTTCACCAGTTGTGGGAGGACCAGAAGCGCCTTCCAGTATGCCAAACGCGGCGCCCAGCGTCGGGTTCCTACTTACCATGTTTTACCCCAAAGCCTCTATTTCAGCCTCCAGCTCTCAGGTGAAGCACTGAACCCTCCAAGTGAAATTTTCTCATTGACGGAGGACATGACCGTTGCCCTGCAGCAATGAGGAGCTGATGGAGAGTTTGAACGGAAGTGAAACAGGATGAAAGAGGCTAATGTTTTAGAAACATTTGCCTGGTCTTGCTCTATGGAATGGATTCCAGAGGAAACCCAAAGCAGTAGTTCTCAGTGAAGGAGAGGGTATTGCCCCAAGTTCTACTGGTCACAACTTAAAGAGTCCTGCTGGTATTTAGTGGATGCAGTAGGATTGTCGCACACAAGGAATATTTATTTGCCCTGTGTCCCACAGGACTTTCACATGTCTCACGGGGCATTCACGTAGGAGAAAAGCTTGCTTATAACCATCTGTATCTAGAACTTAAACACATTTTACATATAAAAAAGGAGTTTTTACATGTTTTTAATAAGCATTGAGTTTTCCAGGAATACAACTAATTTGTAAATAAAAAGTTTGCTTTCTGTTTCATTCTGAACTTTACCAAGAGGGATTTTGGGGAACTATCTGACCTTTTTGGAGAATCACTTCTCCAATTGCAACTGTGCTTGTGGGTCCCGATGGGGTCTGCCATTCCATCAGTCTTCATGCAGAGGTAAGCATGTACATCTTGCCATGTAATCTGGCATGAACATTTCACATAGTGAAATACCTTGTATTTATTGTAAATTACTTTGATTTTATTTCTTTTTGATGTTACCAGATAAAGCATATTGATTTTTTTTCAGTTCTGATTTTGAGTATTTGAGTATTACATTGTCTTAGAACTTTATGTCAGGGTTATAAAGGGAATGTTGAGTCTAATGGGGTGAAGATATACTATAGATCTGAAACACCAACTAAGAGTGTGATGTTGATGGTAAGAATATAAAATGGTTCGTCGCAAAGAAGCGAAATGACAAATGCTTTAACCTTTGACTTAGCAATTCCTCTTCTGGGAATTTATTTTAAAATCACTAAATGATGCACATAATTCAGTTCTTCATTACTAAGTTATCTCTGACCATTGGACTGGAAACAACTCAAGTGACTATCAGTATGAGATTGGTTAAAGAATCTGGTGCAGCTATACAATGGAATATTATGCAACTATTTTATGAAAGGAGGATGTTTTCTACGTATGAATGTGGGAAGATCTCTAGAGTATATGTTTTTAATTTAAGAAATTTAAAAAATGTAAACACATAAGTGTATACAGCATGCTACTTTGTATAAGAAAGGAAGAAAATAAGAATATATAATTTATATTTGCATAGAAGATACACAACAAACTACTAATACTTATTACCTGCTGGAGGACTAGGGTAAACAGAGTGGATAGGGACAGGATAGAGAGTGACATTTCACAATATTTACCACTTTCAGTTATTTTGATTGAGCTTTGTGAATGCACCACTTATTCAAAACAAAAAGAATGCAAATTTTCATAGCTCTTATAACAGTTCAGATAGTGGAGTCCGGGCTGGAGTGGAGGGAATGGTCTTGGGATGAAATGTGAGAGGCACCCCTGAAAGGGTTCTCAATTCGTTAAGTCCAGATTGGAGTGGAAAGTGGAGAAGAATCTATATGTCTAGCAAGCTCCTCAGAAGGTTCTGATGCCACAGGGCATGGACCAAATTTTGCATAGGCAGTGCTTCTTTACATGACGTATTGTAGAAGCTGGTGGCATAATAGACTTTGAGATCAAACAAATCCGGGTTCAGGTCATGGCTGACCTTCAAACTGTGAAAAGTTGGGCAAGTTACCTAAACTCTCTGAACCATAACTTTTCTCATCTCCAAAGGATGGGTAACAACAGAGCTGTCTCACACAGACAAGAGAAGGATAAAATGGGATAGTGCAGTGAAGTACTCAACAAATGCCAGTTACTGCGCTCATTCTGCAAACACAGCAAGCAGTTCCACACCTGGGCTATTGCTCTGGCTCTCACATTGCCTCTGAGTGCCAAAGTCCTGTTTGCTGAAGCCTGGCTTCTCAAAGCGTACACATACTCACAAAACTCATCTCTCCATCTCCACCACTCTGCCTTGCCCAAACCTGTATCATCTCCTCCCTAAACTTCTGCCACTGACGTCTAATGAGACATCCTTTCTCCTCTAAACTCTTCAAATATATTGCTTCTTCCCACAGTAGCCAGAGCCATCTTTTTCAAAACAAAAATTGGACCATAGGCATTCCCTGGCTCAAAAGCCATCAGTGGTTCTGCTTTAAATTAAAAAGTAGATTCCTTACCAGAAACCCAAGGCCCTTGACTCCCATCCCCCAAGCTGCCTCCCATTCCACCCCTATCCCATTGCTCACTTGCTCCAGCCAGACTCTTGAAGTCCCTAGAAAACGCTTGTTCCTGCCTTGGGCCTTTGCATGTGCTATACCCTCTGCCTGGATCATTCTTTCTCCACATACCCTATGGCTCTCCCTCATTGTATTCAGATCTCTGCTCAAATGCCTGCTTCATGGGGAGAACTTCCCTGATCATTCCAGGTATAAACACACACACACACACTCACTCACTCTTCTCTGCTCTTACCTTGTTTGATTTTTCTTGGTTCCTAGCAGTTATTACTATTAGAGTGATTTCCTTGTTTATACCATGTCTCCCCAATCCAATGGGACATGTCCATCTTCGTCAATGATATCATGACTTCAGTAAGGCCTTTCACATGATATGGACTCAACAACCATTGACGGACTGTCTAGGATGAGTGTCAACTTGACCTTTCTTTCTCCTACCTGTTTCCTTCTTCCTCAGGCTCCAGCTTGCTTCACCCCAGACACAGAGTCTTTAAAAAAGCAATGTTTGCCAAGAAGGAAAGAACTTGGGAAACTGTGACTCTGAGGAGAAATTCTCAATCTTATCTCTGTGGGAGGATGCTGATCGAGAAAGGAGAGGTAAGAAGATTTCTCAAAAGATTAAAAATACTGTAAACATGCCAAACTGAATGTTACTCTTTCAAAGCCATCACAGGAAAGACAGGTACATGTCATCTTCAAAATTCTATTTACTGGACCATGTTCATGCTATTTGTAGCCCACAATTGTGCTTGAGGTGCCAATATGTGCCAAAGAGACCACTGGAACCACAGAAGAGTGTTCTGCTCCTAGGAGCAGTTTGGTTATGTCTGAAACACAGCCCTTGGAAAAAAGCACGGAAGATGGTGTCGGGTTCATGAAGCCAAAGACCCTTGTATGGAGTAAGTCAGCACTGAGGCAGCAGCCGCTAAATTCAACCAAGCTAGAAGACCCCTCATTTTCAAGTCTTCCACTGAACTGAAAAAAGAGAGCTCTTGAGTGTCCAGCTCAGAAGAAGGCAAAGGGTAGACATGCGTGTGCTTTGCAGCAGATGTGCCCCTTCTGTCTAAGAGCCATCCATCCCTAAATGTGCTCAGGGTGTCCTGGCCAGCACACAGATCACTGGCCATGGAACAGTTCACCTAAGACTAGTGGTCTGTTGGCTCTCAGATGTCAGTCCACGCCTCCTCCTCAGGGGTGGGGACTTGGTGCTCCTCTAACCCTCCCCTGCTCACCCCCAAGCCCACATTCCAGTATACAGTGAACCCTCACAACTTTTTATTGAATAAAGTGATTCTCTGTGCTTACATGTATGTATGTATATATGTAAAGACTGTCTTGCATGAGGGTATAATGTGCTTATGAGTATGTGTGAGTGTGTGGGCATGTGAGTCTGTGCATGTGACTGTGAGTGCCTGTTAGTGTATATGATTGTATGTGTGTGTATATGTATGAATACATCGATGCTGTTGTCTGTGCATGTGTGTGGCTGCATGCATAGGAACACAGTAGCCAGAATGTTGCAGTTCTCCTGTCTGCAAAAGGTCAGCTGTCCGAGGGTCGGGCAGGTCTAGCACTTAATTGAGGAATTCTTGTAAACCAGCTTCTACCTTTGTCCCTTGTTCTCCACTCACACTCACACAGCCACACTCGCACACAGAGTGACACAGCTTCCCAGCACCCATTCTCTGGGCAAGAAAAGAATGCTCCTGGGAAATGAGGAGCCATTACATGAGCAGTTGCAGCATATGCTGAGACTAGTATTCTGGTTTTGTTTTACATCCAAAGCGTCAAGTCAAATGGAGAAGAAGAAGAAAGTGTCCACACATAGCACACCTACTAATTATCTGAATCTAAAGTTGCCTGTTATCATGGAGGTCACACTGCCTTCTGGAGTTTGCATATGTAAGAAAATGACTTTCCCGGATGAGATTCAATACTTTAAGTATCAGGTTTCTAAGTGTCCATCAAGTAGAACTGGTTATGTTAATCACAGCTTATCAGATAATGGGAGTTCATAAAGCCATTAAAAATGATAAGGTGCTGTCTGCATAGTGATGTGTCCACATAGTAAGCTGTCCATGATAAGAGAAGGTGTTAACTGGAAAGACACAACAGGTTATAGAGCAATATGTGTAGTGTAAGCGCATTTCTATTTTAAAGAAACAAGGACATAAGTATAGGTGCACAGATAGGTATAGATATGTCTGTATCTTTGAGTAAGCATGGAACAAACTGGAAAGTCATACAAACTATTAACACAGGCTACCTAGAGAAAGAAGATTGGGAAATTGAAGTGAAACATTTCACTTCCTCTTCCCAAAATTTCGGTATTTTTGAATCTTTGAAAAGCATGAAGAGTAGAAGATGGTGTATCTGGAGATATTAGCACAGGAAACATCCCAACAGCATACATGTCCCAAAAAGATGATCCGTATGTAATGATCTCTTTTGATAATCATGATGATAGGAAAGACAGACTCAACAATGCTATGGAATGAGCAGAGGGTGAAGAGGTCACGCCTCAGAATGGAGGTCCCATCAGGAAGAAGTACGACATGTCTTTTAAGCTGAGACACATGACCACGTCAGCAGGTCCAGAAGTGTGTGGCCCCAGTGGTGTCCCCACCTCCTTGCAGCGTGTGCACTTGTGGCTTTCCCTTCATTGATTTGTTTTCACTGATAACAACTGCTTTGCTGAATTGCAGTTGTGCAAATATCTCTTACATATTTAATTGCTATGTTTTGAAGACATCCAGCATTTAGGCTCCAGGAATAACAATAATCAAAAAAGTAAATTGTCTTTTGCGATATTGCTTCTATAATCAACAGACTATTTTGCATGAAATAATCGAGTTTCAAATATCTAAACATCTAAACCTTCTGTTTGAAGTCAATTTTTGAAGGATCCACCTCAACTTTTCTTCCCAGGTCAGCTTCTCCAGTGCCAGTCTACACCCCTCTCACTAGTCAGTAAAGCATAAAGCTACATTTGGCAAATAAACCAATTTCTAATTAAGATAAATAAAAAAAATTAGATGGATAAGTGATCCATTTAACCACACACACACACTCAAAGGCAGATATAAGTATAGATGAGATGAACAACTGTTTTAAGAGCTCATTGTCAATAGTTCTCTGTCTCTGTCTCTCAGCATGCGCCAGTGTTGACAGTAAGAATTGAACAGAACTTCCTGTTGCATAAAGAGAGAACTCTAAATCCTCAGCTCATATAGAGTATATAAGGGTCCCTTCATTTGACAACAATTTGATTCAATCATGATTTTTGCATCTACATATTTCCTATTACATAGAATGGTGAGGCTCAACCCTCATCATATGATAATGGTCTGCTTATTCAAATATTCTAAGTGGTCAGATAAGCATGGTAGTTAATCTTTAGGAACCATATATTTAAAGAGAAATGTTTGAAGTTAAGGAGCATGAGGCCTAACTCAATCAAACTTGAATAATTAAAATTCATTTAACAGAATTGTTCTTTGAACATAAATTTAAGTGACAGTATCGTTTCATCACAATTTTGTGAACCATTTTCAAATTTTAATCTTCAGATTTTATCATGCACACAGAAATATTCACAACACAAACATTTCATTATATAATATTATTTATTATAAATTTTAATACTATTTAATAGAAAAAATAAACTATTTCCATGTCTAAAAATAGGGTATTGATTAAATAGGTTATGATTGATTCACCTAATATTACGCTGCTGTTAAAAATGATGGTAATGGGCATGCCTTGGACAATTAGGACAATTGCCTCCAAAAGTCATAGGTCACATACCCCTGACTTTGAGTCCTGGGTCCAGGTATATCCAACCAGTGTGAACAACTAAATAAAAATAAAGTAAAATGCCTCTTCCTCCTCTCTCTTCCTGCCTGCCTGCCTACTCACCTTCATTATAGTCTGCACCTTGAAAAATAAAATGATGGTGATGAGACCCTAAATATAAAAAATTCACAGTGATAAAGAATAACATAATATATATTCATATAGCAATAAAATGCTTTAAATTAGATAATATCAGTGAAAACATAAAAAATGAAAATTTCTCAAACATTATCAGTAGATAGCTTTGGAATTTTCCCTTCCCTCTCTTTCACTCAATTATTTCTTTTAAATTAGAAGCAAAGTGTGAACATAATTTTTAAGAGTTCAACCAGTATAGAAAAGAATGGGGTATGAGGTCTCCCTTCCTTCCAAAGACAATGGCTGTTAACAATGCCAGTTATGTTTGTAATTGTTATTGTCAGCTTAAATAGTATCCTTATATTTTCACCTTTTTATTTATATAATCAAGTTAACCATTGCATGGTGCCCTTAACCATGGGCAGGTGTGCCTCGCACTGCTTAGGATGTGAGGATGCGTGAAGCAGCCCGTGTCCTTATGGGGTTGACTCTCCAATGAGTTTACCACCTTCCTTCTCCCTGCTGTTTCACCTGCTATCCTTGGACACACCATAGTGAAGGAAGGCTTTCAAGTTTGTGGGCTTGGCCTCCCTTGCCCATTCTGTGCACTGCAAATATGAATAGTTGGCAAATATATGTCAATGTTGACATTTTCATAGTACACAATGTCAACATTTTATTTTATAAGTATTCTTCTAGATTTTATAATATACTCTATTATTTTTATATCATAAACATATCATGTGTTTATAAATTATATTTTATTATATATAAATCATGTTATAATTCAGATATATTTATATTTATAAGTATATGTCAATGTATCAATTTTATTAATATTATTACTATCTAAATGTTAATCATTATATTAATTTTGAAAACTGAGACCGCCAAAGTCACTTTTGAAATAAAATATCATTATGTACCTATTATGATCAATTTCTGTGAAACCATGCAAGATGTCAGGACCCACAGAGAAAACACAGATTTCTGATATGAACATGGTTCTATCAATTCAGCCTTCTTTTCTTCTCAGAGAAATCATAAAAAAGCAACAAAAAATTTTTTAAGCCCCAAACTCCATTTTTATCAAAACTCAAAGGCAGATATAATCTGTAGACTACAAAATACAAATAAAGGCTGACTAGAATATGAGTTTTAAACTTTATAAAAATGATAAATTTCATTTGGCTCTAAGATTGAAATATGAATTTAAAAAAATAATTTTTCTTCCCCAAGACACATCTCAAAACTGTACTGTGGAAAAAATGTGTGAACTCCTTACTAAATTTGGAATAGGGAAAACCTAACTATGACTTAAAAACCAAGAATCATTTTATTTTATTTCATTTCTTTTCCCAAAGATGCAGGCAGGAATAAAGGTGAACAGAGGCAGGCAGGTAGGAGGACAGGAGGAAGAAATACTTTTATTAATTTGTTCATCTTGTTTGTTTCCCTGGACCCAGTCTTGATCTGGGGTCCTTGGGATGTATATGAACTGTGCCGGTTTAGACCGCTAGGTCACTAAGGCATGCCCTAAGAGTCATTTAAAAAGTTAAACTACATAAATCCTAAATTACATAGAGTATGATTAATAAAAAACATATAAGCAAAGCCAAATGACGGATTTCCACTTTTGTGTGGAAAATTGCATAAGACCTCCACTGTCACCTTAAAAATGAAAATAAGTTGGATAACCAAAATCCTTAACAGAGACACAAGCACAGAAGAATCCATCATAGATGAGAATAAAAAGAAACCAGCTGAACCTTTAAAGGGAATTGGCATGATGGATTCGAATTTCAAGGAACCCCAGTCATAGAGCCAGTCTTCACCCACCTGTTGCCTCTTTCCCAAGACTTCACAGAGTGCTGGAGGGTTACTTAGAAAGTTCCCCTCAAGATCAAGAGGCTCTTCTCCAGTGCAAAGCAAGTACCTTCCCTACATCAAGGCAGAATTCTGACAAAGATTGGGGACAGAGCAAATAGTTCTGAGAAATACCTTTAAAGGACTCCAGTGTACACCATAAGATCTTTAACTCCTCTCAAGTCTAGGAGGAGGACAGTAAAGGTTAAGTTGTTGAGGGCTAAAATAAATACACAAGGAGCCTACACATTAAAAGAATGAGAGGGATATTGTAAATGACGTCATGCTACCAAATTCAACAACTTAAATTAGAAGTACAAAATCCTTGAAAAACACAACTTTACACAAAACTGACAAAAGAAGAAAAAGAAAACCTAAAAGCTCTGGATCTAACGAATACATTAATTTTCAATAAAATAGACAAAAGAAACTCTAGGTTCAGTTAGCTTCACAGTAAATTCTATCAAATTTTAAGAAATAAAAAACTGTAGTCACAAACTTTACGAAAGTGGATAAGGAAGGATATTCCCATCTTCTTTAATGAATACGAGCATAACTCTGATACAAAAACCTGACAAGGTCATTATAAGAAAGAAGGTTACACATAATATATCTTCTGAATACAGATACAAAATCCTTAACAAAATGTTAGCAAAATTAATATAACAATATAATAAAAAGGGTAATATATCATGACCAATAGGGACTTTATTTTTTGAAAAATAACAGGAATACAAGTTGTTTTATCCTCTGAAAAATCACATTAACAGAATTAAGGAGAGAAAAAGTGATCCTCTTAATAGATACAAAATAAAATGGACAGATTTAAATACAAATTTAATATTTTTAAAGCTCAAGATCAGAAAGAGAAGGAACTTCTTCAATGTGAAAAATAATCTACCAAAATCATCCACTAAAAATCATCTAAACAACATATTAGTGGTGAAACATGGAACACTTTCTCCCTACAGTGGAATAAGGCAATGTCCACTCTCACCATTACCAAAAGAGAAATACAAATTTAAAGTCACAATAAGATCCCACCACACACTCACTAGAATAATTAAAATGTGGAAGCCAGACAACAGTAAGTGTTGATGAAAACTTGGAGCTAGAAGCATTCTCATGTATGACTGATTTGAGTGGAAAACAATATCTTATACACCACAGACCTTTACCATAACCCAAAAAGTGCTAGGTTTTTATTCAAGAAAAATAAAAACACATGCCTACAAATAAAAAATGAATGCTCCTAGCCCCAAGCTGAAATAAGTCAAGTGTTCATTAACAGATCATTGGATAAGCAAATGATAATATATTTATCTAATGAAATACTACTCATCCCTGAAAATGAATGACAGATACATACAACCAACAACATGAATGAACTTCAAAAACAGTATGCTTGAGTGAAAGAAGCTGCGTATAGAGTATATAGTATAACGATTCCAAAATATGTGAAGTCCAAAATCAAACCAAACAATCTGTGGAGGCAAATCAGAAAAAATTTGTCCAGTTTTGGATAATTGACTAGAAAGGGCAAAGACACTTTCTAGGGATGCAAATGTTCCACCTTGTTATGAGTGGTGTTTGCTTATGTGGATATTATCGCTCAAACTCATAAAACTGAACACTTAAGACCTATGCATTGCAATGTGTATAAATTACGCCTCCATTAAAAATATATATAGTTATTAGATTTCTCTGTAAAATACAATATTGTTAATTCTTTTTTCAAGAGCTACTGATGGTTGGCATTGTGATAGCTACCTTTTTCAATTTATAACTATTTGTAACTTTGTGAAATCTTCATAAATGTGATCAAGTGCAAAAATAAAGTTGTAAAACACTTAAAGATGACAACTGGAAGACTGGAGAAGATACCTGTAACTCAGCTCACTGACACAGGGCTAATCACCCCTACACATAACAATTCTTAAAACCATATTTTAAAAAATACCATGAATTACCAAAGTAAAGACAGTTTTACTCTAGTGCTTTCATCACAAGTAGATTCTACTCCTCAATGGAACCATTTTTCCTATTTCTGGTTTCATTTCCACATTAAATGATGGTCTGGAAAATGGAAGGGAAGTGAGTGGGAAAAAAAAGAAGAGAGATACATACCTATGCTCAGAAAAAATACTGAATAGAAATATACCAACAAATTAATAACAGGAAGTGAAATTATGGGGGATTTTTTTCATAGATTATCTATATTTTTCACAATGACCATATATTGCTTTCTGTTCATTATAGGAAATGTTATCATGCAAATGAGAACTATTTCTGGTGAACCTATTATACTTAAAAGTACTTTAAATAATTTGCATGGAGTTCAATTTATGAGTTGAAATTTTATTCCTTCAACAGGCAATGCTTTTATTATCCATTTATCCCCACCCACCCACAGAACAAGGATGAATTAAGAGAACTTCATGAATTTTTACTTATAAATGTCGCATAATTTCATGTTCCAACAGCAGAGAATATATTTTGAAGCTCATTTAAATCTACCTAACTTATATTTGGAGTTTTCTTCTATAGCTTTCATTAGAGATAGTGCCCATATTGGTTTCTTAAAATAGATATAGAAAAGGAATCCACTATATGTCCTTTATAAAAGGTCTTTGTAGTATATATTTCAAACACGTATAAAAATAGTTGTTTAGTGACTCATATAACCATAACCTAGATTGAACTCTGCCATATTTGCTTTATCCCTTTAAAAAATAACTTAGACATTATGACATTTCATCCCCAAGTACTTCAGCATGCACATCTAAAAACTCATTGTTTTACATAACCACAAACCATTTTCTACCTATCAAAACTCTAATTTCTTAATATCAACTAATAGTTAGACCATATTTAAGCTTCCTCATTTATCTCCAGGATGTATTTTTACAGCTATTTATTTAAACTAGGAGCCACATGACCATTTATTTTCTAAAATCTTTTAAAAAATCCAGAAGAGTTTCCATCAACATCATCATTTTTTTTCTTTTTTTTTTTTTTTTTCTTTAGTGCTTTTTTCTTAAAGAAACTTGGTCAGTTTCCCATACAAATGTTCTGGCAGTTTAAAGAATGATTTAAGAAAACCACCCAAGACTCATTGCAAAAATCTTCTCTAATCAGATTTATATTTCAACATTTAAATTTTAATCATCTTGACCTTGAACATCCAGATTATAGTAGGGGAGGTGAATGGGAGGATGTTAAAGAAGAAAAATGTCTTAAAACTAGCATTAGAGAGATTGATCTAGAGTTCCTTATTTTTTGTTAGTAAAGCCCTGATGCTAGGAAGAAAGCTGCCTCATCTTTGGAATCTCTCAACCCGGAAGAGACATCACAATTTCCCGTCTGGCCTGGAGAAACACAAGCTTAATGTAGCTTGCAGAAAGCCTGATTTCAGCTAGCTTTAACACCCCCGGAAGGAGTTAAAATGTGAAAGAACAGCACTTTCACTTTTAGGAGGCCCATCTTATCACAGACAACAGGGGTAAGAGAAAACATTTTAAGCTAATGATGTTTACAGCTAACCAGATCTGGTTGAAGCAATCCATTGGACTCCAGTCTGCAAGTCTCATTTCTTATAAGGTTCATTTATCTTAGGATGCTCAACCACCAAAACACCCTGCCTTCACATTTCTCTGAATATTAAGTTAGACAATGAATTCTTCTTCCAGCTGGTTAGCTATCTTTAACCCCCCAGGCTGCTGCAGTAGTCTCTGTGCTCATTCAACTGCATGACAAATTCTCTAATATTGAAACAACAACAACAACAACAACAAAAGAGACAAATATTAAGCATAATGAAAGGAATGTTGCCAGGGAGATTATTATATGATGTAACAAAGAAAGTTCTCTGTGTACAGAAGAAAGAATTCTTAAATCTCTCAACATACAATAAATGAACATCTGCTGACTCGGTTATGTACGCATCATATATAGATCTGGACGAGGGTGTGGTCTTCTTTGCCAGGCCTGGGTCACACGTCCACCTATGAGGTCAGATTGGAGGTCAGATTGGAGGTCAACCTTCAACGAAACTTAAGTCTGAGAGTGGTGAACACAGTCTCCCCCAAAAAAATCAGAGGGCATCCACCAGCAGAAAGGGGATTGGATCCTGGTGGGCAAAATCAACAGAGGGGCATCCATGAAACCAGGACTAAATGAAAACAGGGCTCCACAAACATAGAAAAGGGCTTGTCGTTGGTGTATGTCACATCTTTCCATTTAAATGTCCCGCTTCCTAATACTTCTTACTTCTTAGCTAGCTTCCACTCTTCTCTCAGTGACATCCCATTCACTTAGAAGTCTTCAATCCATCAGATGTGTTGGCCAACTGGGCAAGCTTTCTAATGTATCTCCTCTCCCCGGCAGGCAAATCTTCTCTCTACCTAAATGCGTTTTATAAATTCCTTAATGGAATGACCTTAATGGAAAGAGTTTTCTGATCCCAATTCCTGGAAACACATCCAAGGTCATCTATCTCGGCTGTGGAGCTACAACATTGGTGGGAGAAAGCATTCATTTCTTGATTTGGTTCTTCTAGATGGTGAGAGGCAACCTAAGAAGCTTCAGAGACGATGAAATGAAGACAAGGTTTTTTTTTTAAGACAATTTTTTAGAGAAGTTTTAGACTAACAACAAAACTGAAAGAAAGGTACAGCGATTTCTCCTATACCTCCAACTCCCACACATGCATAGCCTCCAAGATCAACATCACTCACCATACTAATGCTTTTTTTTTTTTTTTTTTTTACCAAGAATGAGCCTACATTTACATATCAGAATCACATAAAGTCTACAGTTTACCTTAGGGTTCAATCAGGGTGTTGTGCATTCTGTGGGTTTGAGCAAATGTGTAAAGATACCTGCCATTATACTATCAGTATTTTTACCACCCTAAAAATTCTCTGTGGTCTGTTCATTCATCTCTCTCACCTCCCCTTCCCCAATCTCTCAGGGAAGGGTGTTTTCAAATCACTAAACAGTTGCCTTTCTAATAAAAAGAGATCCCTCTCAGAGCTTCCCAAGACCAGTCAGATTGCTTGGCCCTGTCTTATGGTTGTTTCCTCTTCTTCGTCTCCTGCAAGCAGCTCAGAAGCAGAGAAAAAACTCTGAACTTGATACAAGACAACATCAAATGTCCTCAGGTCTTCCCAGAGCCTTCCAGCGAGGGCCCCCGGTATACTGAAAGATGCATGGCAAATATTAAAGGATAATAAATAAATAAAAGGAAAATGAGCAACATTTGCAAGTGAATTTATGTTTATACGAAATATTTGTGGAAACATGCCTTTCCACTTTGGAGATTCTGCTAATCCATCACCGTGACACTAATGTTGCAAGAAGCAGATCCGTCAGGCAGCAGCAACCATTACTTTTTAATAGACCACTCCATTTTCAGCAATCACACTAACAAAATCAGGACAGAGCCTGGTCTGCTTATAGGCAATGTAAACTCAAAAACACTTCACAAATGTTCCCCTACACACACACAAAGGGCTTGCTCAAAGATAGTCTAGATGCAGAACCGGAGAAGAGATGACAAGGGACTATCTGGTAGAGAGGCTTTTCCAGAGCCTGGCAAACATCACTGTAGCACTTCAACACCCAGCACTACGTTTACCTTTGATTTTCATAAAGAGCTTCTCATTTTGTCTAGAAAGGGTCTGCTCAAGGCTAGGTGTCTGGTCTTTGCTTTCAGATTAGATAAAATGCTAAAATGGGTCACACAGGCCAAAGTATGATTTTCAAAACCTATTACCAAGAACACTAAGAGAGTTGGTTTGAGGGATTTGTTCTTTGTGTGGTATTTGAGTTTCTGATATATGTGTGTGATGACACCAGCACACCATTCATCTGCTCATTGGATGAATAACGCCTAAATGTGGACAATGCAGTTGGTATTTTGGGATACAGATATTTATCAGTCATAGTCCTTGCTCTCAAATGAGAGAGAAAGTCACAATTGGTCATGATAAATATCAGAATCAATTAAGTGTGAAACCAGAAGTACAAGTAAGGACCTATGGGAACACAAAACATAAGCGATTTACAAAGTTTCACGTGAATCAAGAAAAACTTGAGGGAGGGGAGTATTCGAACTGTGACCTTGAAAATTAGCTAAGATTTTTTTTATTGTTGTTGTCCTCTTTTATTGTCTTATTTTAAAAGTAATACATTTGTATTAGAGAAAATGTACATAAGTAGGCATGTCCTGGTGGCCTAACAGTTTAGTTCACCAAGCAGAGTCCACATACATCCCAGGGTCCCTGATTCAAGACCCGGGACAAGGGGAAGCAACCAAGATGAACAACTAAATTAAATGGCTACTTCTTCTTCTGCTCTGTTTTTGTCTGCCTGCCTGCTGGCCTTCATTCCTACCTATACCTTTCTTTTTCCCTTAAGAAAAAAAGAAAAGAAAGAAAATAGACACCAGCAAAAAGCCCCAGAATCCTTTCATTCAAATATAATTAACATTGGTAGTCAAATACATTTTTTCTAGGAATATGTGTTTTTAAAATTTTGATCGTATTTCACGATTTCAGCTGTAACGTGCTGAACCTACTACTGTGCGGATGCTCATGAGCACAAACCTAGTATTACAACAAAAGCTCTAAAGCATTCAACTACATCTTCATAGAAGATGGGCTCTCTTCATAGTCCCTCTCACATCCCTTGTTGACATATTATTTAAGCACATAGAAACCTGTAACTACAATCACCTAAACAACTAGTCATCAGCAGGTCTGGGAGCAGATGACTCAACTAGCAGCCCCAGAAGAGGACAGGAATACACTGGAATCACCAGCAGGGGAAGTGTTCAGGCTGACTTGGGCTCCAGTCAGCAATACTTACACGTGGACTCTAACGAGCCCAGCAAGTTGGTGAAAAGTAATTACTAAGCTTGATAACTTCTGTGTCTTTGTAGACACAGTTTTCTATTGTTGCTGTAACAAGTGGCCACAATTTAGCAGCTGAAAACAACACCCACGTTTATCTGACAGTTTTGAGGGTCAGAAATCCACGGGGACTCTACTGGGTCTGAGAAAGCCAAAATGAAGGTGCTGGCCAGCTGGGCTCCTAGCTGTAAGTTCTAGAGAAGAATGTACTTCTAGGCTCACTCAGGTCATTGACCAAGTGCAGCTTCTTGTGGCTGTAGATACGAGCTCCCACACCCTGGATGTCTGTCTGTCGGCTACTCAGCTCTCAAATGCTGTCCACGTTCCTTGGCATATGGCCTCCTGCATCTTCAGGCCATCAAACACGTGGAAATTCCCTTCCTACTTCAAGTCTATAATTTATCTTTCTTTTACCAGAAGAAAAAGCCCCCATCTTTTACAAGGGCCCCTGTAATTAGGCCAGGCCCACCCAGATAAACCTGTCAAAGTCAACTGTGCCACGTAACACATCTCAAGCACTGGAGTAACATGCATCTTATCACTGGCTCTGGGACTAGAACAGTGGGATCTTGGCAGATGTTGCTAGAATTCTGCCGACTGTAGTTATTAAACAGGGGCAGAGGAAAGAACTTTTCAGGCTGACGTACAGGGAATAGCAGGACACCGTGGAGAAGAGCAGTGCTACAGAAACCCCATATGGCCCAGCTGTGGCCTGCTACACTTCTAATATCCCAGTTAAACGCGGACAAAAGAGAGTCAGGGAACGTGAAAAATTAAAGTGCGTTAAGACATCTAAGAAATATATTTCCTTGGGTTGCATCTTAATTACCACTCTCAGATATGTTGAGTTAAGAATCTAAGGAAGCATCATCATATTCTTTCCCCAGAGAGTAAATGCAAAGACTTGGAAATAATATCCATGTGCCTATCAGCAAAGAATAGATATGATATCAAAATGCACCCACTTTGCAATCATTTAAGAAAAAACAAATTTAAATGAGAATTCCCAATACTGACTGGTAAAACTAATAATGGTAAAAAAAAGAAAAATTCCATGTAAATGAGTACAACTCATTAAGGATCTAGATTTGCTCTATGCTAAAAAGGATACAAATATTTATTTCCTTTGATCTCACTCTAGGGACTTTATACCAAGGAAATAACTCCAACAAACTTTAAAAAAATTACATAATAAAAATCACTTTGTAGCATTATATACTGTATTTCATTTAAATGTTCATAGTTTAAAATGACTAGGTAAATTATGGTCTCACCATTCAAGGAAATATTAAGCAAATATTAGCATCATAATTGTGGAAGGTATAAGGAAATACTGAAAAATGTGTATGATACTTTCAAGTTTAAGAATAAAATGTGAACTTTATCTAGTCTATGATTACAACTTTGTGAAAAATACTTCTATGCATAGCCAAGATTTGGGAAGGAACTTGAAAAAAAATTGAGTAAATTGTGCGTGAAATTTTTCTTTATTTTGATTTATATTAACTATGTTATATGGTTGTTTGTATAATAAATAACAATAGTAAGCTTTAAAAACTTCATATATGAACTCCCAACAACTGATTACTGTGAATGTCACTGCACTCTCACTGGTTTTAAAAGGACCAGAGACAGTTAATCAAATAAACAAAATATAGATTACAAGTCAAGGCCTTTGCAAAATGAACACTCACTTCTGAGCTCAATGCCTTAAAGCAGACCGACAAAACAGAATCCCAAGTACATTTCCCTTCCATGCATCTTCATTTTATTTCAAGAAAATAAACATATGTGGTATTGAAAATTGTATCCTCTGCCATGTGAAGCAATGAGGAATGTGAGAAGGTAAAGAAAATCAATACAACTCACAATTCCTGAAGAGCTAGGGAAAATTTGGTTGCAGGCAAGGGGGAGCAAAGCCTCCTGAATAAGATGTGCCATCTAGAGAACTTTTCATTAGGAGTGGCTTTTTCACTCATCATTTGGGAATTCTCATTAAAAACACATCTCTTAAGTGAATTCACATTCCTCACTTGAAATGGACAAAGGATATATTCAACTGTTGGAAAGTGATTAAAATATAAACAAGTGTGCCCTGGGGGCTCAGGTGTTAGGTCTGTTGTGCCAGCAAAGTCCCTGTAAAGCTCAAGAACCTGGGTTCAAGACCTGGGAGTGGGGGCGGACAACCAAAAATGGATAACTGAATAAATAAATAAATGCTTCTTCCGCCTCTATGCCTTCTTGCCTGCCTGCCAACTTGCCTTCATTCCTGCCTGCTTCCTTGCTAAAATAAACAAATAAAAATAAAATGCAAACGACCCCCAAATCACACCATTTAAGCCAAAGCTGAAACAAGCTTACCAGTTCTTCCTAATGTACAGATATCATTATTTGCATATATACATTAGCATTCACCTCTTCCTTTCTAAGATGAAATGAAATGCTGTGTTTTGCTAGGAACTGGTTCTTTTGTATAATGGAAGTTATACCACTCACCTAAAGAGAGGACCTGATGAAGAGAAGATTGCATCGCCAATAAGGCCAGCAATTGATCAGGCAGCATTGAGCTGCTTTACTTCTGTTGGCTTCGAATTCCCTCCGGTTCTATATCCATCAAAGAAGCAAACATTCTGAGGAAATAGCTCTATCTCCGTATTCAAAATTCCTCTGCGAGTCAGCAGCACTCAGGAAAAACTCATGTCTCTTCCAGCTCTAAAGGGATCTATTGCAAATCCTTTAAATTGTCATATTATCCTCTCGTTGGCTTCTATTTTAGCAAAGCAAATGATTAAAAATTAAACTTTCATTTAGAGGCGTAATTATTTTAAAAGATGTCAAGACTTCATGTTAAACAAATTTACCTCAGCAAATGGAATGAGGATTTGGAATTCGATTGGAGTTAATGAAATAACTGTAATTTGGTTAGGTGAATCAACCTACATCATCTTATTTATTTAAACAGATTCCTTTCCTTATTCAGTTGTCATGTGTATCGTTCTTTTTTTTTTTTTTTTTTTTCATTCCTTCAGTAAATGTCTTGGCTTCACAGAATGAATCAGAGAAACATTTTTGTTTTCAACCAGGAAGAAGTTTTTCCATATATATAAAAATGGAAATTAACTCATGTGATCGCCCTTAAAGGGAGTAGGAATTTATAAGCTATGAAAGTAACAATAATACAAATCTGAATGTCTAATTCTTAAAAATTCTCATGTAACTTAAATTTTGTTCTGAGCTCCTGAGATGAACTAACTTAGCACTGTAAATTGAAGAAGGTTGATGCCCAATTTTAGGAAAACTCAACTGAAAGAGTGAAGGAACAAATGAACTAACTATGCTAGGTAGCCTTTTTATATTGCTTCCAGTGATCTCTGCCTCCTGACATTCATATTCTATATCATCCCCTCCCCTTTGATATGGGCCAGACCTACACTTGCTTCTAAGGCACAGAATGTGGCAAAAATGACGGGATGTGACTTTCAAGAGTAGCTCACAAAAGACTAAAGTTTTCATCTTGCTCATATTCCTCTTCTCTCTTGTCTGTTCCCATAAAGTAGTTTTCAGTTTGCTTAATTTGAATTGCCCCATGAAGAAGACCACACAGAGAGGAGCGAAGCACTAGTGAGGATCTGAGACTCCATCCAATAGTTCAGGGAAAACTGAATCATTCCAGCCACCATATGAGTGAAAATGGGAAGCGGATCCTTTCGAAGATACACCTTGAGATGACACAGTCCAGCCAACACCTTGACTGCAGCCTATGAGATTTCCAAGTGGTTAGCAGATTCCTGACCCACAGAAACTATGAGATGATAAATGTTTTCTTAAGCCACTAATTTTGGGGTAATTTGTTACATAGCAACAGATCATGAAAACACGAACCAATAAAATCATGCATGGCACAGCACATCTCCCATGGACACATTTATATTAAAATGCCTGGGCTCCATGTAACAGCTAACTCAGAATGATATCAGATGACATGGTCTCCCTGTTAAAATATTTGAGAATCTAGTCAACTGTCTAGGCAGTCAGCACCATTTTTGATGAGTCGAAGAGATAGCAGGAAGGGAAGCCAAGGTGAAAATCATGACAGATACATAAAGGAAGTTCCACTCCTTCTCTTCTACCTTAATATTGTAATTAATATTGTAATACACTAACACACACACACGCACACACACGCACACACACACTCCCCAGTGTAACAGGCCTACTGGATTTCATTGGAGGGGTGGTTGTAGGTGTTAGGTTGGCTCAGAAAGACGGGACAGCGGGCAGGGACAGCGGGCATGCCCGCCGGCCAAGCCCGGCAGGGGAAAAAGGTGGATGACATCAGAATAAGGGATGCGACCCCCACACCTGGATTCACAGGGCCAATCCCCAATCGCGATATGGGAAGCCCGCGAAATTCCTCTGCTTAAAAGAGCCGGTACCCCTTTGTTCTGCTCGCGACTTCCCCAGGCCCGTTTTGCAGACTTGGGAGTTTCGCCCGGGAGCGCAGAGTCCAATAAAGCCCTGACTATTCTGCTTTCTGTCTGATTGAAATTTTCTCCTCGCGGAGCCCAGAAAAACCTTACAGTAGGTAAGCCTGCCCCTAAATATATGGATATGGTTCAAAAATATAAATGGAAGCCCATATACTATATTTTTACATTTATACAAGCTATAACCAAGTTAAACTTACAAGTTACACGCTCTCACTTGGAACTCCTGTTACTCACCCGCACAGCTTCTTCCCAGAAGGCCAAAGGAGTCTGCTCTCTGCTCCAAGACCAGCCCTTTACCCCCTGAGTCTAAGTGGGAACACAGATCTGCTGGGACAGGGCAGGGCAGACACTTGAACTATGTCTAGGCTGACCCAACTAGGGATAGGGAACAAACCAGTCATGTTCCCCAGAGAACTGGGTCTTGCTGGGCAGCCAGAAATAATTCTTATGCTGAAAGACCAACCAAGCAAGGGTTGTCCAACTGCCAGTTTATGGAGAGAAAGATGCAAAAACCTCCAGCAGGCCTTAGCTAGAATAGTGTTAGATGAGCTCAGTTCATCCCACACAATCACCATGCAATCATCATCCACAATTAGAAGGCCAAAACTAAAACTGAGAGGATTTTACTAACCAGCAACCATTTGCTTAATTATGCAAGTACCACATAGTGATTGACAGTCTACTATACCCTTCAGCAACTGTCAGGTAGATGCTCCAAAGAGCCCAGATTTTGAGTCTCAAAAGTATCATGTACAAATCTATTTTCATCAAGAAAATGAGTTAAAAGTAAAAATAGTAATAGCTAATGTCCACTGAGCAATTACCATGCTCTAGGTACTATGCTGTCTATTCCCCTGGATGACCTCGCTGAGCCCTGGGGACAGTTCTATTAGATAGGGACAGGCATTGTAAGAGGAGGAAGCAGAGTTCCCTGGGAAATCAGCATCATTCAAGAACATGTGTTCTTAGCCTGCACACTCTGGATTCACTTGGCCATTTTTATAACAGAAGAACAAACTGTCCCTCAATAGTCTGCCCTTGCATCAAGACCCTGAACCCTGAGAGAGAAGACCTTTCCTAGGCTACATTTCCCTATCCACCATTCTCTGCTTCTTCCACCTGTTCATGTCCTGGCCTGCAGGACAGAGCACAGCCCTTGACAACGGGAATCACCCCAGCTCCCTCTAGAGACAACTGCTGAAAGATCCTAAGAAAATTATTTATCCCCCTTTTGTCTCACTTTCCATCTTCACCAAATGAACATGTTGGGATTATGGGTTTGTTCATAAAATGCAAGCATAACTGGTCTTTATGCAAATGGACACTCCAGTTTTATAGAATTACTTATTTTACTTTTGAGTACCAAAATATAAATTCCATACAAGATGTAGGTTTATACAAAGATTTCCCACAAAGCCCAGTGTTTAACATAGACAGGTAGTCCACAACTCATAATATGCAGAAGAGGAATCTATGATAAAGTCACTAAATTACTTTCCTAGGGGGAAAAAAAGTTAACAGTTGGATTACAGTTCTGCCTAGCATTAATGGGCATTCAATAAACATTTAATGGATGAAAAATGTTTAAACTTAGCATTATATACTGAGTTCTAGGCAATTAGTTTATATTCTACTATATATTTACATTTTCATTAATTTTAATACTTAAATAGTAGTTGAATAATACTACCCTCTTTCTCATTAAACTCTAAGTTCCATCAGGGAAGGGCCTATATCTGTTTTTTGGTTTTGTTGTTCGTTGTTTTGGGGGATTTTTGCTCTAGGACTTACAGCAGTGTCAGATACATCAAAAACTCAATAAATATATACTCAAATATTTATGGAATATCCCTAAATATCAGGCACAGTGCCAGGCACTCAAGACTGTTAGTCCAATGAATCCTCTTTTCCTAGGGGGAGAGAGTTAAAGGAAAAGAGCACTCAGGTAAGAGTTAGTGATTAGGGAGCCTGATCCTGTTTCTACACTAACCCTCTGGCCATGAGGAAGCCACTTAAGTTTTCCCAGCCATACTTTTTCTCATCTGTGAAATCATTGAACAATGCTGCCCTGTCTATTTCATAAAGCAGCTATGAGGATGAAAGCTATTGAACAGAACAACTTACTTATATATTATGTTAATGGCTTGCTGTCTGTGTTCCCCAAAGAGTATGTATCATTAAGTCAGATATTCTCATCTGTTAAGTTCATTGAGAAACCCCAAGCACCGAGAATTGCTGGCATTTAAAGGTATTACATTAACACTTGCTGAATGAACTAAGTGAACACCAGGAGTGGTAGTAATAGGATCCAGTGGTAGAATTTGACCTTGGATAGCCATTACAAAATGGCTAGAGGTAGGAAAATTCTTATCCCAATAGATCCTTCATAAAACAGTCTTTCTAGAACTTTCCATGTTTAATGCTTCTATCATCTCTACTAAGTACAGCTAGATTATCTCACATGTAAAGAATATACTAGTGGCAGCCTGTGAGATGATTCTAATGCAAAGTGGACATGTTATTAAATTGATTTCTCTTTGAATACTTCCTACTAAAGGAGAAAACCTCATTTGGGGGTAGTCTTCAGCATCTCTCTAATAACAAGTTAGAGTCTGATGCTAAGAAGGAGAGAATGAGCCCCGAGGCTTAACAACTGTAGCCAGCCCACAGCAGGATCAAACCAGAATTTAATAACATGGTTTTACTTTCAATACACTCATTTATGGCATGCAATTCTGTTTTTCTCTTTAGGCTGAGGATACAAAATGTCCTTCCATTTAGAAAAGCAGGTAGTTTTAAATAAAGTTCCTAAGCCCTGAGTCTGTCACCAATCTCTCTCCCCATCTCCCTTGGCCTCCAGCCTCCATATCTTTTCATGACCTCTCCCATTTGATCAAAGAAAGCTTCCCTCCTCCAACAGTGGGTTGCTGCCCGGAGGTGAGGCTGATTGGCCCTTGTTGGTAACACTCCCCGCCCCCCCCCCCACTCAATCTCCATGACCACCCACAGGTTGTATGCATGGACCAGATCAATTGCTCCCCTCCCCCACATCATCAGGAGGTCCCCGCAGGCCCGCCGCCCCACCCTCACCCCCGCCCTAAGCAAACCTGCTGGGAGTAAGGGAACCAATTCCCAGGAGAAAAAGCCCAGGAATGGGGATGATGTTGCCTTGAGTCTGGGCCTCTTGACTGTGATCTCAGAGTGTGCACAACGACCCTGGAGCAGCTGGAGAGGAAGTCTGGAGACACAAGTAAGTCACACTTCCACCACCCAGGGCGAAAGTTAGCTCTTCGGAGCATCTCGGAGCCTCGTGCCGGCAGGTGCTCAAGAAGAGTGTGTTATCAGCCAGAGAACGCATGAATAGTCCAAGATTGGCTGAATTCAAGTCCAAGACTGGCCTTGTCCTGTCTGCATTTTATGGGATGTTGGGGTCTCTGCAACCTTTATTGAATAAAAGCAGGGGTGATGCTTCTAAATCTCTCCCCCACCCCTCCCCCACGTGGAGGTGGGCGGCGGGGCCTCCAGGAAGGCGCACTGCTGCCACCAAGGGGCGTTCTGAGCATTACGGCCCTGGGCCCACAGTGGGTCTTGAAGGTGACTGATTCTATTGGAATTTCCCGGGACAGAATGTTGAGTTTCAAAAGCCAAGTCCGTGAATGGAGAAAGCAGAAGTGGCGGCGGAGAGAGCCTGAGGATGCCCTGCGGTGAGGAGGAGGGATGCCCCTTTCAGGGTCCCAGTTGGCGGGGAAGAAAAGCCATTAACAAGGAAATAAAGGAAACAGCAGGTCAATTAGCGCTGGGCTTGCAAAGCTGGAGAGCCAGCCGCTTAGCCCCAAAGGGGCATCTGGAGGCTGTGTAGGACCGCCCCCTCAGCGCGTCCTCACTTGTCCCATACACCCTGGGACCCCGGACTCCAGCCCTGCATGGTTCAGTCCCGGGTGTGGGTACCCCGTCTCTGGACTGCAGAGACATCGTCCCCTCTGAAATGCCAGGCAAGGCATTGGCAAGGATCCGGCTTCTTTTTTTGAGTAAAAGCTTGTCTCTCTGGCACATAGCACACCCCACACCTTCCTTTTCAATGTTTCTCTCATTGTAGTCTTCTTTATTCCTGTCTTCAAGGCTCTCAAAGTGCACTTAGTTGGAGGAAAAATTGTCTGGCAGAAGTGTCTACCCAAAATAGTATTTGAACTTCCCAATACTCTCCAGGGCCCTGTTTCTAATAAGTCAGATCTTGAAAGTTTTCTGTCCTTGTCAATCCTCTCTAAGATTGAGACTCAAACTAAGTTATGGGGTGATTGGGTAAGGGATCGGGGACTCATTCAAGTGGTGGGGGGTCGTCGGTCGTGGAGGACTTTGGTAATTTGGTGGTGGGCAGGGTGTGTTGTCATATATTTGATGAATGGTGAACCTGCACATACAGGCTTGTATTGTTTTGAAAGTCAAAGTTACCTCAATAAATATTTAAAAATTGAGACTCACCTAGGGGGCCTGCTTGGATGATCTGGTTCATAACTGGGCCTCCAGGCCTGGGATCCTCAATACCCCTGAGTCAAGGGGACAAAGGAACATACCAGCTTCCTCTGCTTGACCATTTACTTGGGCTATTTATTATGGATGAGGTGTTCTACAGAGCCATTCCGTGTTCAGGAACCATTAGCAAACCCATTATGCGGAGAGGAAAAGGGAACTTGAGGAAGAGTGACTTGCCCGAGGCCGCTGCTGTGTAAGCTTGTAGTTAGGTCTGGGATCCTGGCCTGTGGTTCTTCAAATGTGCTTCTGCCTCTTCACCTGCACGCTCAGGGTCTCACAGGATTTCAGCAATTTTAGTCACTATTCAATTCAATTAAAGCAGCGACAGAGTGACGATTATTTCCAGCCAGTGACTGTGTTAACCACATTTTGTAGGTTGCTGGTGGGTAGTTGCAGCTTCTGCAAAGCCTTGTTGAGGCTGTAATTCATGTCGCTGACTGTGGTGGGGGCTACAGCACTGCTCAGTTCCTGCAGGCCGGCTAGCCTAGGTGCGATCTGGCTGTGGGGTGTGCGCTTCACGAGGAAATGCATCTACCCACACTGACAACAGCACCACAGAAAGTTTAACGTCCTGAAAGCGTATTTCCTTGCCTACGTTTTCTGGTGCCAGTTTTCTCTTTTTCAGTGTCCTTGCGATTAAAACCATCATAAAGCGTTATAATCTAAAGTGACAATGACAATGTGCATTTCCTTTTTAAATGTGAGAAATGAGAAAAACCATAATCATAGATTAATGCTGTAGAGTTCAGAATGGCGTGTCTGTCCAAGCTGAGATTTAAAGAACGTCTTCACCAACTCTCCCGTGTTCCCCTTGAAAACAATTTTCCACTCACTTAAGACCTGCTTACTATGTCAGAAGAAAATGTGCCTATTTCTTTAGCCATGTTTCTCTTTTGTTTTGCCTTAATGAATCAGGTAAAAACAAATGCACTCATAAAGAAATACCTAGGTGTCATAGAAGCTGGAGAAAAAAAGGACTGACAAGTTAGCATTAAAAGTTAAATTAAATTAAGACCAATAATGTCTAGGCTGTACAGAATAAACCTCTCACCTCCTCATATTTAACAAGCATCTTTTGCGGACAGGCCTGCTGCTAGGCACTGAAGAACAAAAGGACTGTGTCCCAGACTTCATGAATTCACAGCACAGTGGGAAAGACAGACCCAAGGCCAATAGTCACTAATGCCTGGTTAAATCCCGGGGAAATAGAGGAACATCTGGAAGGAGAATGGAACCTGACCTGGGATCAGGGAAAATTCCTCAAGGATGGGATATCTCAGCTGAGGTAAAAAGGTTCTAACCAAGCAAAGAACACTCCAGGCCATAGAGAGAATGGGTGACGACCAGAAGGCAGGAGAGTCTGATGCAATGGAAGATTCGGGAGGACTCTAGAATAACTGACAGGAAAGATAGGAAAGAGACTAGTGTCAGGTAAGGCTGGAGAGGTCCCAGCCCAGCAATGACATAACCTTTTCCAAAGGAACCTACCCGAATAGTTTAGACCACAGAGGGAGTGCATAGTGAGAACAAGGACCTGCCCTGCTTTTTCTTCCCATGCAGTCACACTTGCTAGCCCAGTGCGAGCTCGTAGTAAGTTCTCACTAAACAGCAGCTATTTCCATGTTCTTATCACACATCGTCATGCACAGTTCCCCATTCCTTCAATTTCCTTCCCAGGCCAAACTAAATGTTGCTCCTGTTTCTCCCATTTCCTCTTCCCGGTTTGAAGTCATGGACTCATAGAGTCTCTCTCTACCCTCTATGTTCTTCCATCTTCTTTCCTCTCAGTTACCATATAATATAGTTACTAGCTCCTTGCAGTGCCAAACAGAAGGGGAAGATCATCCAGCTGGGACACTAAGGGAAAAAGTCCAGGACATTCTTGCCTCTTGAAAAGTTTCCACTTACTTCAAAGTAGCTCGGATATGGGTATTTTTACAGCCAACTGGCAAAACGAGGAGGGCTTTCTAATTTGTGCTTTAAGTAACAGGTAATTTATCCCCAAAAGGAGTGTGCTCTGATTCATCATTAGTTCTCCTTCATTGATTTCGATGCCAAAGCTTGAGGTGGCACACAGAAGGCATCGTGTGCTTTGAGAGCCAAATTAGGCCCTCTGGGACAGGAAGAGCATTTTGGAAACCACACATAAGACTGGAAGTTTGAGTCATCAAAGCTCATCTCACTGTGGTGGCAGAAATCACCAATAGGCTTGGCTTCTCAAAAACTGGCACCATGTACTCTCCAGAAACTCATGCATATGTTGTGTTTAGTTTGGTTTGGTTTACAAGTACTTTGGATTCCAGAAGACCCTCCTAGAAACCTACTTAATAAGCAACACATCCTGAAGATTGATTAGAATGTGTTTATTTGCGTTCCTCAGTCTTCTGCGACAGTCGTCCTTTGCTTTAATATTAAGGTGACTTAATTGCCTCCCCACTATCAGTAGCAGGTCCAAAGACTTCCCCAGGAGTCATGGACCTGGGCTCCGATCGCCTCTTGCTCTGAATTCCTGCTCAGGGCTCCGATCGCCTCTTGCTCTGAATTCCTGCTCAGAGCTCACATCTTTAGCTCCTTCTCCTCCCTTTTGCTTCTCAAGTGAATGAGGGTCTGTGTATACAGATCTGTATGAAATCTGGAACCAACAGGTCATTATGATATGGGGGGAGAGCGAAAGGGGAACTTCAAAACGAATGCTGGACGCAGTTAGTTACGGAAAATCTATTGACTGCCCCCTAACCAAGACCATCTCTTCCTCATTGTAGTCTCTCTGGGCCCTTGGGCCACTGGATCCTTTTTTCTCATCTCCTTAGTGTCTCTCCCTGTATTTTCCTCCAGGTGAATCCTATAATTCAAAAAAGCAACTATAGATATTTCATCTTCTCAAATAGCAATTATTTCCTCTGCATTTCATGTTCAAGAAGAGGAATCTGCTTTAGAAGTCAAAACCTACTACTTCTATTTCAAAAATTCAACAGCTTTCTTATACCCTAGAGTCTTCCTGGCCCTCCACACATCTCATCCACCGAGAAGGAGATTCCTAACATAGAGAAGTGGCCCTTTAACTGTCATCTCACGAGAGCTTTCATTTCATCTATGTAACAGCTCTCTCTGGTTGGCACCATTCTCTCCAATTTACAGATGACAGTCACAGTAGAACTCAGATTTATTGAGGGCTTCTGATGCTTTAAGCCCCATGGGTGCTTTGAATGGATCATCTTGCTGAATCCTCACAACTATGAAGTTGGAACCATTAACACCCCCACATCACAGGTGAGCAAACACATTCAAAGAGGAGAAATGATGGGTGTCAGCAGCATCCAAGAATGAAACCGCTTCACAACAAAAGAAAATCCCCAAACCAAAAGGAAACCTACTAACTGGGAGAAGATATTTGCATTCGATATTTCTGACAAAGCTTAATATCTAAAATATATAAAGAACTCATAAAACTCAACAACAGAAGAACAGACAATCCAATCAAAAAACTGGAGGAGGAATTGAAGAGACACTTTTCTGAAGAAGATAGACAGATGGCCAACAGCCTCATGAAATTATGTTCCTATTCACTGGCTATCAGGGAAATGCAAATTAAAACAATAGTGAGATATCACCTTACACCTGAAAGACTGGCTATTATCCCAAAGTCTGGAACAACAAATGCTGGCGAGGATGCGGAGAAAAGGGAACACTTTTGCACTATTGGTGGGACTGCAAATTGGTACAACCCCTATGGAGAACAGTTTGGAGATTCCTCAAAAAACTGAAGATGGAAATCCCATATGATCCTGTCATTCCACTTCTGGGCATCTACCCGAAAGATACAAAAGCACCATCCACAGAGATGTTTGCCTCCCATTGTTCATTGCGGCCCTATTTGCAATAGCTAAGAACTGGAAACTACCTAAGTGGTCAACATCAGATGAATGGATAAAGAAGATGTGGAACATATATACACAATGAAATACTACACAGCCCTTAGAAGAGATGAAACCCTGTCATTTGAATCAACATGGATGGAACTAGAGGGGATTATACTAAGTGAAATAAGTCAAAAGAAGAAAGACAGATACCAAATGACCTCACTTACAGATGGAATGTGAATAGAGAAAACAAAGGAACGTGAGACATAACCAACCCTGAAACATTTACAATAGAACTGAGGTTACCAAAAGGGAATGGGGCGGGTGGGAGCAAATGGTGGCGGAGCCCACTGGACAAATGGGGAAGAATACTTGGTGATTTGGGCATAGTGGATTGAAATATATCTAAGAAATGGGGAACCTATACACAGGAAATTATTTTAATGTGTAATTACTACAACAAAAAATTAATTAAAAAAAAAAAAGAATGAAGCCCAGGTCCCCAAGATTCCACAGCCTGTCATTTTTCACTGCATCATAGAGCGTCCGTATACCTGGGTGCTGAGAATTTAGGGGAAATTCCTCTAGAAGATTATGAGCAATGATCTTCCTGGCCTATCTCTGAGCTAGCTCGTGGTGTGCCTCTGAGCAGGTCTTCAGTCACTGGCTTCAAATGCACGGGTGATACAGTGCTGGGTTCACTCTGCAGAGACTCCCAGGAGGTCGATCCCTGGTCAAGGGGACTGCTGCTCACACTGGTTCTTGTCATGGTTATTCCCTGGCATCCCCTGAGATGGTTCAGCTGAGGGAGTGCCCATCAATTAAGAAGAGGCTACCTTCCTGAGAGTGCAGCGTTATATTTTCATGGGGAGAAATAGTAATAGTGACAAGAGCAAACTGGGCCTTTTTCTAACAAAATCCATGCTATAATCACCCCTGGTTTCCCTGGATCTCTCCAGAGCAGGTTGGACTGTGACAGGATGAAAGACCCTGCTGCCCCCCAAAGATTTGGGAAATACCAGTTCTCCTGGTTGGCTAACAGGAGCTGCACCTCTGTTTCCAGGCTGTGTCGGAGACCTGGCGTCCTAAGCAATTTGGAAACACTGGCCTCGTATTAACAGAAGAAAGAGGTAATTCTCCTGGAAACTGAGACCAGAAAAATGAGGATCTGCACTTTTCTCAATCTAGGGGCTGAGTTCTCAAGAGGGGTACCTGCTGTTTGGTCAGACCCAGGTCCAGGAGGGAAGTTTTCCTTGTTGGGGACCCCTATGGGAAGAGACATATAGGAAAGACCAACATGACCCCTTACTCACTACCTCTCCCCGTCCCGCAGATGAGTAGTGGAGAAAGAAAAACAGTAACATCCAGTACGGAGGACTGTGTAGAGGACTGGGCCCTTTTGAGAGTAATGGCAGAAATCAGACCTGCAATGTGCCACATAGAGTTTTTAAAAACATGCCTTTCATTTGACCCAGCAATCCTGCTTTTAGGAACTTATCCAAAGGAGATGACTTAGAATGTGCAATACTTTAGCTGTAAGGATGCTCATTCACCACAGTCTTTTTTTATGATAGCACAAAATGGGAATCAACCTAAATGTCCAACAACAGAAAATTAGTTCAATTAATTTTGGTTCTTTCTTACAATTGAATATTCAGCAGCCATTAGAGCAGTAATATACAGCTCCTTTTATTGACAAGGAAAGATAACACAATGCTAAAATGGATTAAATCAGTATGGTCCCACTGGTGTGTGTTAGCAGTAGTTATTTCTCAGTGATGGGATTATGAGAGCTTGTTTCTTCTTTATACTCTTATGTATCCCATAAAAATTCAGTAAGCATGGAAAAGTATAACCAGAAAAAAATCAATGATAACACCTATATTTCTTTTTAAGGGACCATTTATCAAAAAATCCAATGATGGGACTGAGGCAGCTGCCCTTGTGACTGAGGCAGCTGAGATACTGGTGTGCAGACCACGCAAAGTTCAAGAATCCAGGTTTGTAACCCAGGACTAAGGTAAAAATCCCCGAAAAATAGTTCAGTAAATAAAAATGATCTTCCTCCTCTTCCTTCCTTCTTCCCTTGCTTAAAAAAAAAAGAAAGAGAAAGAGAAATTCAGGACAAAGATCAATCATCCTAGGAGGCTCCCATACAGCCTATCTACTGACCACCAAACACTCACCTAGAACTGAGCTCGCTCCTCTATTGCAGGTCTTCAAATACTATCATTTCACTCAGTACAGTTTTTTTATAACCTTGATGGGGGGCACTGGGGTCATGGTGTGTAGAGTCACGTCCCCCCAAGCCTGCATGAATTTCTCGGGTCCTCTGGTTTCCTGCCACATCCCAGAGATGTGCAGGTCAGGTTCGTGAGCAAGCCCAGCTGTCCAGACCTGAGTGTGGCGCACGTCGTCAGCACCCTGTGATGGAAGTGCGTCCTGTCAGAGCTGGTGCCTGCCTCTCGCCCTGAGCTGCCTGGCTAGACTCCTGCAACCTGTGACCCTGAACTGAAATAAGCAGATCAGAAAATTGTTGGCTATTACAAGTGTTGGGGTCTTTAGAAGTTTGGTGATGTTTTTGTGCCCAGAACTATGCTGTAGGAACTTAACTCTTGTTTCTGTCCATTAGCCTATGGTCACATTGGTTTCCTTATACATCATTTTGCTGAAACTGCAGTTTCTAAGAACCTATGGAAGACATCACTGTGCTTCTAAGCAGTAAAGCACCCCTTCTTCCACCAGACAACACAGTATTATGGGCAGGATTGGCCATTTCCTAGCTTTCTGCCTTGAGACCCAGCTCAGGGGTTCTGTCCTATTTCTCAGTGTTGGACCCTCCACAAAGCCATGCATCCTTAGGGATTTACTGAGCACGCATCCTGTGCCAGGCACTGAGCTGAGCACCTGGGATCCCGAGCACAGGAAACTGGTGCGGTGGTTAGAACTCCAGCCTCCCTCCATGTGCATTCCCTGATTCCTCTAGCATATGATCTACATCTCTTGGGGCATCTTCCCATCCCACCTTGTTTTACCCTTGTCTTCTGCTTTCAATCCTCTTTCAATCTGGCCATCTGTCCCTTGAGGGCTGCTGCTGAATCTCCTGCAGCATGTAGGAGAATGAATGGCACCTAGCAGGAGCTCAATAAATATTTATGGAATGAATGCCTGGATGTAATTACTATCAGAAAAGCAGAGTTCCTTTCTTTAGATTTATGAGTCTGATGTCTAATATCCTGGGTCACTTAGAACTCTTTTCAAATGGAAGTGACAGAAAATGCCATCCAAACCTACTTAAGCAAAAAGGGGGGTTTTGTTGTCTCCCATAACAATGAAGTTCATAAATACAGCTTCAGTTGGATCCCAGGATGAAACAAAGCAAGATCTGGTCTCCCTCCATCATTTATGTCTTATCCACAATGGCTTCATTCACAGAAAAGCACGTCCCTTGTGAAGCTAAGAGGATTCCTAAACTCCAAACTCTCGGAGATCTAACCGGAAAAAGAAATGCATCTCTTTGAAATCCAAGCCAAAATCTCCAGATTGGCTGAGTAGACCTGATTGGCCAGGCCCGGGTCACGTGCCCACATCTGCAGCAGTCTACTCACCCATAGTGAGCGTGGAGTGGCTGGTCCCCCAAACACAATCTCTGTGCCCGGTGCTCCGGGACCAAAGCAGGGAGGGTAGATTTGAGGAATAAATTGGTAATATCTATTCAGCTTCCCTTCCTGACAGAAAGCACATCTTGCCTGTTTCATGAATAAACTCACCCTCTTCCCTTTTAAACATAAACATCTTTATCCTGCCTGACCAGTGAACTACGCCCAAGTTTATGTGGGGAAAATGTAACTGTTTCAGACTAAACCCGGCTTTAGCCAAGCATTGCCCATGGACTTGAGTCTGTACATCCTGGTCCTTCTTCACCAAGCTTGTTGGCTCCTGGGGACCATCTAGGAAGAGGAGGCCTTTTATATGAGTTTGTTTTTTTTAAAGAAAGGTACAGGCAGGAATGAAGGTGAGCAGAGGCAGGCAGGCAGGCAGAGAGAGAAGCACTTTCTTTATTTTATTAGTTGAACATCTTGGTCGTTCCCCTCTGCCCCAGCACGTGGACTCAGGTCCATGAGATGTGAGTGGGATGTGCCAAGCTAGAGACAAAAGTCCACTACTCCACCAGGGCACGTCAAGGAGGGCTTTTAAAAGCAGATGCCTGTATACCTGAAACTTACATGATGTCACAAGTCAATGTTACTTCAACACAAATTAGAAAAAACACAAATTAACAATCATTACAATGCATGAACTTAATTGAAAAGTATTCCTACTAAAAATAAAATAAAAAATCAGATGACTGCAGTGCCCTCCCTTCTGATGCAGGTGGTCTGAGCAGGACTCTTCATGTCACTCAATCACCTCCACTGTGAATGGCAGAGCAACGACAGGGAGACAGCCTCGCTTTCGCACTCAAACAATGCAGAGAGCAGGACCCTGCCCTGCTCAGTCAAGGAGGGTGGACAAGTTCACCTCTCTCTCTGTCCTCACTTTTCAAATGTGCAAAATGGGG
This sequence comes from Solenodon paradoxus, assembly GCA_004363575.1. Classification (NCBI taxonomy): domain Eukaryota; kingdom Metazoa; phylum Chordata; class Mammalia; order Eulipotyphla; family Solenodontidae; genus Solenodon; species Solenodon paradoxus. The sequence continues at coordinate 91,625 of RJWH01003596.1, forward strand.
TAAGTTAACGCCTAGTTTTCAGGGATGCTGTGAGGAGTAGATGCCATAAGTCAGACAACATTCCACCATGACTAGGTGCTTAGAAATATTTAGATGTAGATGCCAGGCAAGATTGCCAAGGGGTAGTCAGGACTCATCCCAGCAGAAGCAAGCCTTGCTGTGTTTTCCAAATGCTAACCACTCATTCCCTGCTTCACCAAGGAAGGAAGAAGAGTTTGTCAGGTTGCTTAATTTAAAATCCTTCTTAATGTTATTATAATGTGAGAGCTATTTTTTTAAAGGGAGTGCACGCCAGGCTCAGAGAGCATGAAGTACAAAAGAGATATGCATATGCAAATGAAACCTTACAAAAAAGGTACTCCAAAGACACGTTCTGAATAATGAATGTGAACAGCAGGGAGAATGCTGGTTACCCAAGCACCAAACCTTGTCTTGGAAACTTCAAACATTTGTTTTATATACTGTTGACATTCCAGGAAAGGAAAGGTCACAGGTGAAATGTAAAGAGATTTTACTATTGGAGACTGTGTTACAAGAACAGGCTCCCTCTAGCAGAAGAATATCTAGAAGGGCTTAAATGTCACTAAGAGTCTCAAAATTATTGCAGTGGGTTTGCAGGAAAAGGAATGTAAAGGGCTTTTTTCATTAAAAATGTTCTTTGATTTTCAGTTGTAGCTTTAGCGGTGTTATTGGCAAGGGAGCGATTGCAGGGAACCGTTTCTCAGATCTCTTTATTTTTCTCAATCAAATTAAATTCCACTCCAAGCTCCCACTCCCCAGGATGGTGAGAAAAACCATGAATTCCTCCCCCCGACACTGGCTCTACTGGTGCCAGGGCAGGTCAGATCGGGTCTGGAACATTCGGGAGGCCCTTATGGACTTCAGTTGCCACTGGTCACTCACTGCTACTTCTCAAAGCCGTCTCAGCATGGTCATGGAGGCAGAAACTCTTCTGCTTCTCCGTCCAGTCTAATCACAGGGATCTTGGCTGAGGTGGCGGTCACGAAGCTGGGAAGGTCCACGCTTCCAGGGCCACCAGACAGCCGTTCCCCGCTGCAGCACTGTCTGTCATCACCACCGAGTCTCTTGGGGAAGTGGGCACAATTCCCAGGCAAGGAAGAACAGTGAGGACACCCTCCCTGAGAGGCTGCAACACTGGTGTTTTGCAGAATTCAATCAACTTCTGATCAGAGTCCTCTGGAAGGGATTAGTTCAGGAAAGAGCCTGGGACCCGATCAAGTCAAAGAGATGTAATAGGACTTCTGCAGTGACTGAGGAGAGAAGTGGGTTCCCCTGCCTAAGGGACTTGAACAGGCTGGAGTGCAGACTCAGCCCGAGGGGCAGGTATGTTGCTGGAAGGAAGTCAACAGGAGAGTCTGAAACTGACGGGGCCCTCAGTGGTTTTGCTGCAACTTGCAGTGAACAGCTTTTCAACTGTCCCAGTCTTCCCTCCAGCCTGCAGTCTGTGCCTCCTAATCTTCCAGCCAGACCTCTCACCCCTGCACACAGAAAGATCTCAGAGCTCCCTTTGTCTTCCTAAATCTCACATCCTTTCCCGTATCTGCAGCTAGAGCCCGGACAAGCCAGCAGCACCTTTGGAGGCTGCCTGCTGGTAACCTTGGAGACTTTAGGCACCTGCCTAACAGGCTCACAGTCAGCACGGCCCTGAGGTGTCTGCTGGGACCAGGTGCAGGGGTCCTGCTGAGACCTGGGTCTCTCCTTTAGAGATCCTCGAAGTACTGGCTATGAGGAAGACAAAAAAGTTAGGACGACCAGGCTGTCTGCCATGTCTCAGGTCATGGACCTGTTCACCAATGAGCACCGGCATGTTTATAGAGCCGGGAACACATGCCTGAGCTCTCATCCTCGCAAACACCCAGTGATGCCGGTGCATTTCTACACCATTTTACAGACAGGTAACATGAGAGAGAGGAGGGAAATTTATGGATCTTTGTCATCCTTTTCCCAATCCATTAAAACTCTGCTTGTGTTGTTCACCTTCAGAAAAAAGCAAAAAGTAACATATTCAACCAGTACAGAATTTAGGTGAAATGTCCCTATCTCATCGCTGCGCTGTAACCCCCGCATCCCTGCCACCTCAATATTTAATGAGTGTTTGCAAGGCCTCTTTGCTAAGCTTTTTACATTCTCCATGTAATCCTCAAAACAATGCTCTGAGGCAAGTATTAGTATTCTTACCCCTGTTGACGATGATGGAATTGAGCTAAGGAAGAAGGTAAAGACAGAGCCCAGAGGCCAGCACTCGCTAATGTGGGCTCAACTTCACCTGCACACACAGCTCTGCTCACTTGGGCCAGAACTTTTCCACTGAAGAGTGTTTGCCAAAGGTACTCCCAAGCCTCTAGGTCACTTGGCTCCTGGGGGTTAATTTTGTAAATAAAAACAAATCACTTCCCACGGCACCAGGAAGATCTTTGTGCATCTCCGGCCATTCACAGCTCTTTACTCGGCCATGTCTGCATCCTTCCTTGACCCACACCAGCCAGCTCAGGCATGACTGGACACAGCAGCATTCGAGGTGCACCCTTCAGTGCTCAGGGGAAGAGGGTGGGCTGCAACGATAACAGGGTCTTCGTTGAAGGCTGCCAGGAAACCTACTATCTCCTCCCACTCTAGTGTGGATATGGGAGATTAGAATAGGCCAGTTAATTAATATTCTCCATGACATTGCAAGTAATTCCGTTCAATCCCTCTGGGTAGAGGGGCCAGCAGGTGGAATGCCTGGCCTCCTTCAAGTTCACGGATGGCAGGGCAGAGGCATCTCAGCACTGTCTTCTCTGTAGGGGAGAGAGGAAGTGTGGAATTGTTTCCCCATGAAGCCCAGTTCTCGTGCCATCTGCACTTAGCAGCAAGTGGCCCAAATATGGAGGCCACCTCTAGTTTCTGCTCAGGGGATGGGTTGAGGGCAGAGGATGGGAGGGGTCTCCTGGCTGCTGCATTAATGAAATTGTAGAGTCCAACAGGAATGCAGTAACGATAATAAGCCTGTGGGTGAATGAAGTGTATCTGCCTTTTAGGAATAGGCTGAGAAATCTGCTGAGAGGAAATTCCATTTATAAATGGGTGACAAATACAGAACCGCCTCCAGCCTGCAGGTCATGCTGACTTGCTGGTAGAACTGAGCATGGCTTGCATGTTCTCTCTCTGATAATGCACCTTCTGGAAATCCGTCTCCTCCGGACACCCAAGGGCAGTGGTGTGCTGGTAAATGTTTAACAACCAGTTCTGGGGACAGCCTTGCTTTCTAACACTTGTTCACTTCTGAGGTGTGAAAACTCCACTGTGCCTGGTTTCAAGTTACCCGTATTTAAGTCCACTGAACATGGAGATGGAAAGAGATGAGACAGTACAACCGTTACCTAGATAAACTAGATGCAAATAACCTCAAGAGCAGAGACAGGAGTGTGTGCATAAAATGAGTAGGAAGTGATTTATTACTTTGGTTTCATATAATTTATTGAGTTGCAAATATATCTCCTTTTATGTTTAATAATGTCGTGCTTAACAACAGCCTCGTAGACTTTCCTAAAATCGATTAACCTGCATTGGGAGCCCGTATGAACCAGTCCAGCACACACTTCTAGGTCAGCAAAGCAACAGTCCTTGAGTTATTTGGATTATCCTAGAAATGGTTGAGAGTAAAGATGCACTTGGAGGTAAGGTCGCCACAAACACGGCCTCAGCAGCCACAGGCTCACTGGGATTTCTAGGAATAGAATAGATATCTATTAGGCCTGGTAGAACCAAGCCATCAGCAGGGCTTGGTTGTGGCGATCGCGAGTCCTCGTGCCCCAACACTGGACACCAACTGTTAAAGAACATCTCTATTGGAGAGCTTTGCAGCAAGACAGTCAGGGCTTCCCCGAGGACCAGCCGACATCTGATAGCCACAACTCAGGCCATACTCCCTGGTTCAATTGGCTGTGCCTGGAATTGCTGGCTGAGCCCCAGGGATGCACATATCTTGAGTCTAACAACCTGAAGTAGATGCACTTGGGGCCTCGTTCCTCAGAACATGCTGGAGGCATGGCAGGCCCTGGACCTTCACCGAGCCCCTTCATCACCTACGTGGGAAGAGTGATGGGACCATCAGAAGGATTCCGGCTTGTTTGGTTTCAATTCTTCTCTATTTCTGGCAAATGGACAGCCAGTCACTGCTGGATATACTTTACCCTGAAACTCAGACCCATGGTGGTAAATGCATCACCTCTCACTGCTGTGCTGTGTGAAAGAGACATATGCTCCAACTTTCAAGTATAAAGCTGCAGCTCTGCCTCACATGCGGCCTCTGTTGCCTGGAAGGCTGACCACTGCCACCTGCTCCCTCCCGGCCTGCCTCCGAATAAACTCTTGTTCACTCTCAGTGTATCCTGCTAGAATGAAAAAAGAAGCAATAACAAACATGGAATGCAAACTGTGATCTCCATTTTGCATGTGTACTCAGGACATAGGTGGACACAGAACACAGGACATCCGTGCATAAAGCAGGGGTTGTGCCGCATGCTTTTCTATATTTTCTCATAGAACATGTATTAGTTTTATGAACAGTGAAGGAGTTTACCCTTACTTTCTCTGTAAACCCTTCTCCAGCTTCCATAGCAAGCAAATCTATCCATCTTATGCACGATTTCTAGCTTGTGCATCTAGCCAATATGGCCACAGTGGGTTGGAGTTTCCCTTGTGTTTCTTCCTATTTTTTCCACTAGATATGAGCCCCTCATAGGCAGTGTGCTTGTCCACCCCAACCCTTAGCATTGACTCCATGCCTGGTATGAAGACATCTCCAGCGAATGACTTATGGAGCCTCACTGGGTCAGACAAAGCCCAAGATGAAGACTGTTTCAACTTGCATGGAAGGGAAGAATTAACTTCCACTTTCTAGAAGCATCGCCACCAGAACTTAGTTACATGCTTCTGTCCAGGACAGACCTCATTCATTTCAATGTTTTCATCTCTACTTGTTCAGAGATGAGCAAACTGAGGCATCAAGAGACTTTTCCCAAAACATACAGCAAGTAAGTGGAAGAACCACATAGGAATCTATAGTCTTTAATCTGAATATATTCCAGTTTACCAGCTAAGAGTATTAAAAAAAAAAAAAAAAAGCACAGGACGCTAAATATTGATAACAATGGTATTTATTGAGAACCAAATCCTTTGCTGGGCTTTCTTGTGTATTATCTCATTTAGGCTGTTTATCATTTTCATCTTACCGACGATCTAACTGAGGCTGAGAGGGGCTAGGAAAGTGTTCCGAGGTCTCATGGCTGGTCCAGCCTTATGTGTTCTGGTTCCAAGTCCCTGTGCAATCAGCAATTAGAGAAACAGAAAAGCAAGAGCTGAGGAAACTCAGAAGTGCTGTGTACAAGGAAGGTGCAGGCACCTGTGTTAGGATTAGGCTCGCAGCCATCAGATCCACTGGGAGCGGAGCCAGATGGGTCAGAATCATCTCTCTCTTGGACAGAAAAGTCTCGGAGGGGCCAATGGAAGCTCCAGCACATCTGGAGTACTTTCTTCTTGGTGTCCTTCTCCAGGCTTCGATATCTTACTTTCCTTTCCTATCAGCTGCCCTCATTGTCTTCTGTCCTCTCTGTCTTCTAACAATCTAGCAGATCCCAGGATCCACCTGCTGGGCTCTGCTCATTCCTCATGCCTGCATCTGCCTGCATCTCGGGGATGCTGGCCTCTTGTACAAAGCATCTCTCAAGCTGTGCTGACTCTGTTTTAGTTTGTGCCTCTCTTCTTTGCTCAGCCCACGACTCCTTTGTTCTGCTGCCGGGACTTAAAAAATCCTCATCTGAGCATCATCAAATAGCCCCTCCATCTAGCCAAGCTCAGCATTTGTAAAGGCAGCTTCCCTCCCAGACTTTTCTTCTTCTTTTCTTGTTACAGTGATCCTCTCTTTTCATCCCTATCATTTGGAGCTCAGCCCTTCTCATCGCATCCCCAAATTCTTACCATTGAGGAACACTTGTGATTTACTACGATGGTCACAAGAGAAGCAAATCCATTTTCTATTTAGAGGATATGCTTCCAGGTCCTGTACTGGAGATAGAGCAGCCCCTGCCCCATGAGGCTGCATGGTGTACTGACCATTTAACCTAACTGATTCTGTCACTTACAAGCCCTGTGACTTTAAAAAACAAACAGCTACTCTGTGCTGTCATGTCTTCATCTCCACAATGGGATGATGGTGTCTGCTCTGCAGGGTTCTGCAAGGGCATGAGATGATGCCTGGTTCACAGTGGGTTCTCCAGAAGAGTCTCTCTGGGTAAATTCTTATTCGCTAGCGCACCAATGGTTTATGTTAGGGCACTTCTTGGTGTTTGTAGGGTTTCTTCACTCCCACTATCTAACTCAGGCCCGTGAACCCATCCAACTTCAGTCATAGAGTGCAGAAGAGACTCCTAACAGTTGTTCAGTAAAGAGGCTTATTTCAGGGTAAATGACTTATAGACTCTTACAGACTTGAAGAAAGTGACCTTGACTTACCTTATCTAGAACGGCAGAACTAGGCCACCCAAAAGATTACTATCTCTTCTTTGACAAGGAAGCACAGCCTGATCTGGAAGCCTCCAGTACAACTGCTAGCTCCATACACATGGAGCGCCTCTATGATCAGAGAGTCACCCCAGTGAGGGAGTCACCACCATTATTGTTGACTCCAAGCCGCACTGCTACAATCTTTAGCACCAGAACAGGTGCCTTATAAACTGCTTCAAGACACAAAGGCTGCGCTACCCTTATTGCCATGCCCATCCCACAAACACAGCTCCACCACTGTTGCTATGAGCAGAGACTATGGACACATGGCCTCCACGTCATTCCAGCCACCTCATTCCTGAGCACATGTGCTTGACTGAAGCTGGAGCACATCTGGTAATGGAGTTGCCAAGGTGTCTGGAAAATACAGGAAGGCATATTGCAAGGAGGTCAGAATTGAGCCAAGGACCAATCTTCCATTTTCATAACAGCCTCTAGTATGGCTCCCTGTTCAACTGCTCTTTGCCTGGCAAAAGAACTGCCTACTCTGGGAGCAAAGGGAATGGATAAGCACTGCAGGCTTCCAAAAGCTGGACATCCTCAAGGGTATTGCTTGCCTGAGGTCTCTCTGGTGGGAACAGATATTTCTCCTAAAGGTTGGGTAACCATCCTTTTTGAATCCTCATTGCTACATCCAGACCACTTCTCCCCTTACTCTCAAAAGTAGCAGTTGGATCAGTCACCTTTGGGGGAATGCAGTCCACATACATCCTGGGGACCTGGGTTCATGTCTTGGGTCCAAGAAGAACAGCTAATGTGAACAGCTGAAGAAAAATGCTTCTTTGTCCTCCTTCTTCCTGCCTGCCTATCTGCTCGCCTGCCTTCTTACCTGTAGCTTTCTTTTAAAAAACAACAAAATCCAACTCCTGTAAAACTCCACCCCATAGTCTCCCTCCAATATTAGATTCTTTAAGGACTCTTTTGATGATTTATCTTTGAGACAATTATGACTCACTAGAGACTTTAGTATTAGATATTTTGTTCCCCATTGTCCTCTCCACCTCTACTCTTCTCATCATTCTTGGTGACTTCAGCACTTATAGAGATGTCATCTGCCACCTCAGCACTGTTCCTTGATCTTCCACAGATCGTTCCTCCACCCAGACTCAGTGATCCCTCAGCACACCTAGACCTTGGTCATTCCAGTATCTGTACCACCTCAACATCTCAGCTGCATCCATCCTACTTGCGGGACGTACTTCTTGTGCTTCCAGTTCATTTACTTGTTAATACTTGCATTCTTGGAACCCGCCATAGTTCTAGTTCATTAACTTTCTGGCTTTTTAAGCATTCATCATGTCCTCCTGTCTTCATGTCCCTACTTACAGTAATTCCCTCACTCTGTTCCCAGTTCTTACGTCTCTTTTCCTTCTATCAAATCACCTTAGCAAAACCCCAGTCCCAGTTAAACCAACCCCATCCCAGTTCTGTACCCAAGCAGCTGAATTCAGTTACTGGAAAATACACCATATTAATGGGTCTCACTTTAGCTGCACAGCTCAGCATCTTTACATGCCTAGTAATTTCCCTAGGAAGTCTGCTTCCCAGCCTCTAATACTATTTTCAGAACTTCTCTTTTCCCTTTAAAACATGCAATTTTCTAATATTTCTATTTCTCATCATATGACTGTGTAGAAGAGAGGGATGCTGCCACCTCACATCTAGTGCATGGACACTGTTAGCTGGATCATGCACTCTGCCTACCTCCTTTAGATGGCCTAGTCACTCCTATCAGCTATTCTACTTCTTCACCTTCTGTTATTCCCTATTTAACTGGATCCATCCAGGGTGTATTGCATTGAATCCATTCTCATCAAAGTCACCAGTGAGCTCTCCTAAATCTGTTGATCCACTCGCTGAGCTCCTCTAACCCATCCCAGGCACAGAAGCCCCAGACAGTAACCCGCCTGCTCAGGGGAAGCTGCCCTTGCTGTCTAACCTCGGCAACAGTCTCCTGTTATGTTCTAGGTTTTATACGGAACTGAATACTCCAGCCCTAGAGTCACCCACACCACTCCTGAGTGGGCTCTGTTTTCTGCAGCAGTTCCCTGTGGCAGGGATGGAAGGGAGAGCAGTTCACAGTCTCTGGGAGTCTTCCCACCAGGGGAAAACACCAAGCGTCTTTGGACACAGCAATAAAGCTTTCTAGAAACAAATGGATTTTGCAAAGTGGAAACATCAGTGGCTTTCAGGACTAGAAGAAGCGACAGAGCAGCCAATCTAGTTCTTTCATCTTGCAGAGAAGGGATGGGAGGCCTGAGATGGAAGGAACTTACAGTGCAAGGCATCCCAGACAACCAAGGTGAGATGGCGCCAGCGGGAGACCGTCCTCAGCAAGTCAGCACACTTGCAAGAGGCCATCTTCATACAGTGGCTCTTTTTTGGGAGGGGATTTGTGAAAAAGGCATTTCTTTTTTTTTTTTTTAATTAAGGGAATGATCTCAGGAGAACCTGCATGGGAAGGAGGCAAGCAGGATAGGAAAAGAGAAGAAATTAAGCAAGAATGTATTTTCGGTGACATCAAGCCTCATCCTGCAGAAACGTTCAGAGTATAAAATGTCTCCCAGAAATTGAACCACCTTAAAACAAGGGAGCTGAGTTCTGATACTTTTCCACCACACAGTTCACAGTTACAGCTGCTCCTAGTGGGGCGGTTCTGATGTAGAGAAGGGAGCTGATACATGCTGACGAGACACTGTCCTTACAGAAAGAATTCATGGAGAGAGTCATTTGGTTGGGAGCACACAGCAAGTTTATTAGGAGCAGAAATAGATAGTTGAAGTGCCCTGTGGGCCGGAACAGTTACATCAAGAGAATGAATACGTGTGTGTGTGTGTGTGTGTGTGTGTGTGTGTAAGTAAGTAATAAGTAAGTAAGTGGGGGACAGGGGACCTAAGCTGCCAGCCTGCCTCTCCCACAGGCAAAATGGATTCTGTATATATATGAGGGTTAGGGGCTTCTCTCCTTTGCAGGCATGTAGTATCTAGGTGAGTGTCCTAATGCAGTTTGCTAAGGTGATAGCCCTTGTCTTGGGTTCCTTACTCTTAGATGTCCCAGGTGCTGCCAGTTAGTGTTCTACTCGTACATCCGCATACTGCCCTACAGTTCCCAGGCTGCGCTGTCCCTGCATCGGTTCCTCCCAGGTTCTTCCAGGGGAAGTGGTTCTAGTCTCTGAAGAGCAATCAAAAGAAGATAGCAAGCTGTGCGGGCTGACAGCAAACCCTCTAATGTTGGGAGGTGGGTTCGATGAGTGGTAAAAGGGGTCCCAGGAGGTGGAGGTGGGGCACTGAGGAGTCCGTTACTGTGGTTAAGCGAAAAGTCTCTGGATCCTGGCTTAACAAACTGGGATTCATTGTCAGCTGTGTGACCTTGGATAAGTTTCTTTACCTCTCTAAGCTGCAGTTCTTAAATCTGAAAATGAGGAAAATAATCCTTTTTCTTACGGGTGTGAGCAATCAGTCAGCTAACATACATAAAGTGTTTAGCAAATCAATTGCATTTAGTAAGTATATTGTAGGTTTTACTAACAATTGTATTACTATAAATTATTACAATCAATTACTAAGATGATAAAAACTAACGACCCCAAAAGTAGAGTTATATGAAGTCACCATCTGTCTCTTACCATCCAGGGGACTGGGCATGCATTGCCCACACATCTCAACAATAAAATCAGGATCATCCAAGAAGGGGCATTATTTTTCTTCACAATGTGGATGTAAATGTGTGCCTTTGGTGCACCCAGCTCACCACGGGGATAATTAACCAGAAGCAATTACAGTACACTTGGCAAATTGCAGCTTTGCCCTCTTTGCAAGGGACATGTTTTATTTATACTTCCTCCCTTGTGGCTTGCTGACTGATCACATTCCAAGTCCAATATTTAAAGGTGAGTTGCTGACACACACTTCACCTGGGTTTTCCTCAAGGTTCTCACACACAGGAGCCCGGGTAAGAAATCTCTCCAAGCCTTTAGTTGCACGGCCACCTCTCAGACAGTCCGCACATCTGGAGAGACCCGATGCCCTACCACGGGCACACCTGCAGCGTCTGTTGCTGAGTATCGCCAGTGAATTGGGGCAATGCCTGGAGCTAGACGCCTCATCTCCTCTGATTTCAGAACCTCGGAACGCCAATACAGTTTTAGAATATTGAATTCACGGAAGGCTTTCAATGCTGAACATCAAAATTGGAGATCCTAGTGATTCTATTCTGGGACTCTATCTGGAGGACATAACCTAGAATGTGAATTTATGCCGAGGTTTATGGTGAGAGTCACCTCAGCATTCCTTAATGAAGCAAAACCAGAGGGGAAAAGAAATGACCTAACACTTTAAGGTTAGAGATGGTGTGCCCAATCAGCTAGGCAGCCATTTAGCTAAACAAAGAGTGTTGAGGACTCTAGGAAAATAGTAATCAAAGGTTTTTCTGTATAAAAATGGATTTTCTCTATACATTCTCCCTATAACCATATTTTTATTGAAAGAATTTGATATCAACTCTTTGAAGCCTAGTGAGTTATTAGAATTTTAATAAATAATACACTTCACCTATACTAAAGGTTCAAAATATACAAACCCTCATTTTTTAACACAATACCTATTTTTTTTTTGTTAAAGGAAACAAAAAAAGACGGCATATGAGAACCCCACCCGACTGTATGCTCACTTCTCATCATAATCCATATCCATCGTTAAAACTCCTTCACAGTGTCTCATAGAAAAAAGATTTACTTTCATTCAGTGGGAAAATAGGAAAGGTAAAGGGGGCACAGGGTTGCCTTTTCCCCCACAAACAACTCCATGAGAGCTGCCACTATAGCACGTTACCATGTAACCACACAGGCGCACAAGAGTTTCCACTTCCCCATCTCATCCTGAGTACCTCTTCTGGAGGTGTCCACGGTAAAATGTCATCTCCTACTCTCTAAGAAAATGCTTGAAATAAACAGGGATAAACACTGACTTTAGCTTTTGAACGTTATATTTCATCCTTATATACTAGCAATTAACTATCTTTTAAAATTAGCTACAGTCACTCATTTTTTAATTGAAAAATAATTTATCGAGTAGTTGATACATTTCAGGCACTGTGTTAGGCCCAGAAAAAAAAAAAGGTGAAGTAATTTCTGCCTAGAGGGAGGCTTGAGTTAGTGGAAAAAAACAAATGTTCATCAATAAAGACATTGGTACAAAACACTTGTTCACTGCAGCATTATTTACAGTAGCCAAGAGTTAGAAACCACCTAAGTGCCCATTAACAGATAAGCAGGTAAAGGAAATGTAATATACACAATGGAATACTACTTGGTAATAAAAAAATGAATAAAATTCTGCCATTTCCAAGAACATGAATAGACCTAGAGGAAATTCTGTTTAATGAAATAAGTCAGCCAGAGAAACATAAACACTGTATGACTTCACTGGTATATTGTATATAGAGAAGCCAAACATACAAATGAAAAATCAAACAAAAATAGACTTTTTAGTCTGTAAGATCAAATTAGTAGTTACTAGAAGGGGAGCAAGAAGAGGGGGACAAATTGGGTAAAAGGGATTAGTTATATAGAATTGGACTGGCAGTAGTAAATTTAATGTATTAAAAACAGATGTTGATTTACAATGATACACACCTTAACCCTATAAAACATAATGCAATATTCCTTCACTAAAATAAAAAAGAGGTGGAGAATATGGAGCAAAGTGCGGCTTATTTATAAAATATTGACAAGGGTCGGCAGGCGTAACACGATTAGGGACTCTTTTGCTAGACAATGTTGGATGCCTATCTAGCATCTACACCACCTTTCCCGGTAGAATCCCAACTAGTTTAGGTATTCAGTCTCCTGTACGGTCTGGGTTATGCAGGAGAAGATGACACCACTCTCAGTTCTAGAGAGTGTTTCTGAAAGATTTAAGTCAGTCCTTCCAGTCCCTAGGTTAAGTGCTGTCCCTAACACAATTGATGGTGCCAGCACAGGAACGTAAACTAAACTGACCAATCAGACCCCCAAACGATGGGAGAAGCTTTGCCCCATAATGGGAGTGGGGTTTTTAATCTCTCCCGTTTGGCATTAGGAAGGAAGCCCATTGGCCTCTTTGCTGCTGTCAGTCATGGGAGGAAGACAACTGGGTGGACGGGGAAGAGGAGATCTGAGAAGAACCTTCTCCCCTCTTGACCACATTGTTGTGTCACTAAGTCAAGCAACCCGAAAGCCTGAATTACCGCTGGACTTCTAAATGAAATAATGCATTTTCTTGTTCAAGTCAATTTGAGTCAAGTTTTTGGATATTTGCTTCCAAAAGCAAATAGACTATAGATACACTGGGTCTAAGGGCTGTTGTCTTTATCCCAAACTAAGAAAGACGTTCTGGAAAAGAACATAGGACGTTTATCATTATCAGCACCTAAAATATTCTAATGTTAAAAGAAAAATGTGAAAAATAGAAGTCCTTATGCATGATTCCAACGCACATATGCACATGCACACATAAACACACTGACAGCTAGTAAAAAAATACTATGTTCAGTGATTGCTCTTATATAGAAAGATTAATAGGTTTTTTAATTCTGTTTGATCTGCTTTGATTCTTTATGTTCTTAACTAATTGCTGACTTTTCTACATGAATAATTAGACATCAAAGGCAATAACTGTCACCCATTTAAATTTATACTATCACAAAAAGTTAAATTTGTTGAAATACAATGCCCAAAAGAAAACTAAAAAGCATATCTAACAGTCTACTGTAAAAAAGAAAAATTCCTAGTCTATAGGTACTGTAACCAGATAGCTAAGTTTTTATCATTGGTCATAGAATAAAAAATCTTGAGGGCAGGGGTATGTCCAATTTTCATTATAAGTCTTCAACTTATAAAATAGTTACTCTTGTTCATGTTAAAATCCTATTATATAAACTAGAGATACTTACAAATTTTGAGACCCTTAGGAGATATCATTTAGCATCTTTGGAAAACATAACATTTAATTATCATAGCATGAGGTACTTTTAATGGCAAATTCCAACATTGCAATTGAAAACTGATTTCTGAGAGGAAAATTAAGTGATATTTCCACTCACATGCCTGATTTAAATACAAACTACATGCATAATTACCCCTGATCCCCACTGCCACTTCAAAGTAAAATATAAAAGTGAAAATATGAAATACTCATGGAGTTTTTTCCCTCAGTAACTATTACCTTAACAAAGAAATAATTACCAACCACCCCTAAAGGTTCATGCACCCCTAAAAAACTTGGGAACCCCATTTGCTGTCCAGTCTCTATTACAGAATTCAAATTCCAAAGCTACTCTTCCTGTTATTGAAGTCATTTAAGATAAAGCTTTAGTCTAGGAAGAATGATGGTATCATTTTTATTAATTAACTTTAAATAAAATATTTGCATTTTTTTGTTCAATCTTCACTTAGCAATACACTTCTTTTTTTCCCTAAAAGTAATAAATTAACCTTTTTTAAAAATTATGCATTTGCTAAAATGGATGGGGCATTTTTAGAGACACAACAAAGTCAGACAACCTAACAGATATGTCAGAAACAGCATCTCCCTGGACAGATCCGGCTTCTGTCATGAGTGACAGATGCTAAAGGAAGAAGCAATGGACACTAGGACTGGTTCCAGCACGCCAGTTCTTCCCTCTGGGCACATAGTAGGATTTCACTTCTCCTTTGAAACTTGGGTGACCATATAACTTTCCATGACCAATGCTGTGTGTATAGAGGAGCTGTGTCTCAATCCCAGGTGGAAGTTTAGAGAACTAAGCACAAGTAGTCATCACACCCCTCCCCTAACCAGGAAGATGGTGCAAGCACAGATCCAGGTCAAACCTCTATCAGCGTGCGTGACCACAATGAACAGAGGTCTTTCCCAACCAACTGGAAAAATATCCTTTTATTACGTTAAATCACTGGGCTATGGGGCTTACTGCAGTTTAACTAAGCTTGTGATTGGCTAGAAGGGGGTAAAAAAAAAAAAAAAAAAAGAAAGAAAGAAAAAAGAAAAGGAAAAAGGACCTTGAATTCTTTCAAATTTCTCTTATTTTCCTCTTGAAACACTCATTTCCCATTTGGTAAGTTATACGTAAGCTCAATGAGCTCCTTATAAAAAGTATAAAATTACCCTAAAAAGGCATAAAGGTCATTGTGTTATAATCAAAATTTTCATTATAAGCTTAAGTTAAATGGTTTAACTCTAAACCCATATTTACTGGACAACTAGGTCATGTTTATGGGCACATGTGAACTTTCTAAAGACATGTTTCTGTGGATGAAAGATTTTTGTGTTGATGATAAGAAAGAGTAATATGAGCCTATTCTGTATTACCTGCAAGGCCAACCTGTACATGGAAATACCAAAGCCCAAGTTTGAATCTGTGCTTACATTTGTCTTGACAACAAATAGTACCACTTTGCCAAGGGCTAACAACCAAGTAAAGACGTAAACAGGAAAGAATCAGGTTGGACACAATACTGAAGAGCTGAATTTGTGTCAAAGGAGCTCAAAGAAGTAAAAGCAGTCAGCACCTTGTTTTAGGCAGTGCATTTGCTCCAGAAGAATCATGTCACCATTCATAGTAATGTGGATATGATTTTCATTTGCTTTATTATTTGGTCTTTATGTAACCTGTATTTGACTTTGTTTTATAATTTTTTAAGAGCTACAGAGAAGTTTATACTTAATTTTCTGCAATAATGTTTAGTAATATAATGAAAATAGTAAAAGCCTACACTTTGGTGGTGGTCAAGTTCTGGAATCATTTTCCCTTTAAAAGGCCCCCCAAACCTTGTTTATTTCAGAGAAGGTGCAAAGTAGCTCTCACTCTTTGAGTGAGTTATTGACTTATTTCAATTTATTCACCATTGAGTTTATCCAAGATAGTTATCTCTGATAATAAAAAAGTTAACTGTAGAGCTCTATGACTCTCCACTTCATGCTTTTTACAGAAGAAACCAGAAAGAGAAATAATTTTCTGAAAACCAGGAAAGAAGTAGGAAAGATAAAGGCATTTGTGGCTCTTTTCAAAGGCAAAGCCTGTTGCAGCAAATTACATCTTTCTTTGCACTGGCTTCACTGGGGAGGAAAGGCTGCTTTCATCATCTTCACATACATAGTTCTTTGCTACTCTGCTCAAAGGAATAAGGGATTGACCAGATATTTAAGACTTGGGAAGATCCTCCCCTAAAAACATTGGCCAAAATAGGTCAAAGAGCACTAACAGTTGTAACTTTTAGTCCCTTTTTAAGATTTGATATTGTTTGAGTTACCTAATTTTGCTAAACAATTTAATAAAGTTTAGCTTGTTTCCTGAGACATATTTCCTCAGGGAGCTGAGAGCTGCCCACGCCTAAAGATGCCCCCATGGCAGGTGCTAGAACAGAGGTCGCTGTGCAAATCCTAAGCACATCAGACAGGCAGTACAAACATGTGCTTCAATGCGATCAGACCCACAAGGGTAACTCGAAACAACACACCACTGTCCTGACATAAAGTGAGGGAGAAGAAAAGGACAATGAGGAAGGCAAGGATGATGGTCTGCATGCCGTCATGCAGTCACTCAGTCATATGCCATGCACCATATGATCAAGGCGGGAAACATGCTGTCAGTAAGCTTCAGGTCAGAGGGGCGATCATGGAAGAAAATACATCACAGAAGAAGTCTGCAGCCAAGACAAGGATTACTCCTGCTCAAAACATGGGCTCTTTGTCTTCCAGTTTTCTGGCCTAATTTGAGAATGGGCCTCTAGACAGAGCCTAGTCTTGTTGTCCCTGTGACGATTCATTTTACGTGTCATCTTGACTGGCCATGGAGTGCCCAGATTGAACATTATTTCTGAGTGGCCTGCGAGGGTGTTTCCATATGTGATTGGTATTTGAACTGGTGAACTCAGTAATGTAGACTAACCTCCCAATGTGAGTGGGCATCATCCATCTGTTAAACTGAAAAGAGCAAAAGGTGGAGGAAGAAAGAGTTCACTTCCCTATCTCACTGTCTGAGTTGGAAAGTCTCATCTCATCCTCTCCCGCCCTTGCACTGGGAGTCACATCATCAGCTCCACTGGGTCTCAAGTCTTTGGTCTCACATTGAAAATATGCCACCTATCCAGGGTCTTCAGTTTGTAGAAGGCAGATTTGGGACTTTTCCATCTCCATAACGGAGTCAATTCTTCCTAATCTGTATGAATATTATAAATATGTACTCAGCTCTGTTTCTCTGGAGGACCCTGATTAATATCATTACCCTTTGCCACTGTGTGTCTGGTTCATTCCTTCATTCTTTTTTTCCCCTTTCATGTGACAGTTAACAATTTGTTATGCTAGCCCTGTACTAGACAACCCACACCTGCTTCTAGGGGAAACCTTCACTATCAGCCTTCTTGAAATTCATAGCAGTCTGATAGAACGGTGTCCTGCCCTGACGACACTCTTAAATACTCATGAAAAATCTCAACGATTCCCCAAACAATACAGCCTTTCTTTGGTTCCAGTTCGATATTAAATCGTACTTTTTACCTCCTCGTAGCGGACAGCAGCTATGTCAGCTTTATATTCTGTCTGCTGGATGCGGCTGTTGCGAATTTCCTCCTTGTAGAACAAATCACCTTCATGCATCCATCAAAATTTGACACTTCACCTAGGAGGGATGGAGACCAGGCATAGCAGCCGAGAAACACCATCCTAGTATTCTAGGAAGGCAAATTCTGCCCCTACTCTGAATTTATTGACAACCACTCAGTATTCTGAATTTCAAGAGCACTTTTGCAAAACACTTCCCCCACCACCTTAAGGCGTTTCAACTCTGTGTTTTAAAGGGAAATGTAATTCATCTGATCCTGATTTGTTTGCACTTAACTCAACACAATGTTGTTTTGAAGACGCTTATGTGCAAAAAGCCTTTTCATCAGCTTTTTGAAGAGCTTTTTCTCTTTAAGGGGAAAAAAGAATCAGACAGTGTTTACCCAAGGTAAACAAATGAAAGCCTTAAAAAAAAAAAACAAAAACAAAACCTCAGTATATTTCTAAAGGCCACTCAGTAAAGGTCAAGGAGGGGTGAAATGGTCCTAGCTCCCGAACTTGGAAAAGGAGTGTGCCTTCAGATGAAGAGCCTGGCTTCCAGGTACAGGCTGGTGAGTCCTTTCCTGATTACTCCAGAACTATAATGAAGGTCTGCTGCAGCCAATAAACACTCCTAATGATGCTCTCAACAAAAGCCCATCTTTTGAGCCTTGTTTTCTTTTCTTTTCATGTTGCTTCTCTCAGTAAAAGGATCAAAGCAATGAGGCTACTTTTTCTCCACTCAATCAGACAGGAGCTCTTTGAAGTAAATGTGTTTTTCCTTTTGCTTCCCCCACCCTCTTTTCTCCTTAAGGAAGAATCTTCATAATCAGAGGCTGACTTTGTAAATGTCCTTAACATTCATCCCTTGGCAGGTGCACGTGTTTCAGGAAACAGCCTGCATTCTTTTCTTGAGTCTCCTCTTCTTAGGTCCCACTTGAGGAGGGCCATTGGATGGGTTTTAGTGTGCCCACGATGGTTGAGAACATCTACAGAAACATCATTCATCAAAAACATGAAAACGAAGGCACAAGAGTTCAGTCGAACAGAAAAATAAATGGAGGAGTTTTGAACAATCATTTGTAGTTACAGCTTAAGGCTGACTTGTAAAAAAAATTGTATCAAAATAACTCCATTAATGATCATGGCAGAAGCAAAATGAAGCTGAAAGCTTGTTACTATGGTTCTTGCTTCCCCTGGGAATTCAAAATAGCTTATAAAAAATAATGGGACCGTGAATAAAAAAAGATGCCGAAGTCAAGTCGAGCATAATTTCTTCAGAAGTTTTTCAGTGGCATCTACTGAGCATAAAAGCAGAGAATGGATATTTTATTTTTCTAATGGGTGATAAATAATTAACAATAGCAGCTAATGTGAACTGAGGGCTTACTATGTGCCAGTCATTCACTCTACCAAAGGATTTGATACATCATGTCTTCTGATCGTCATACAAATTCCGCCAAGTGGGTACGCTTATTAGTCTCATTTTGTAGGAGAGAAAACAGGTTCAAAATGCACCCAAGGTGACCACAGATTGAAGTGGCAGAGCCAGAACTCAACCCCAAATTTATTTGATGCCCAAACCCAAGTTCTTGACCACTGCATATGTGGAATCTGTTATCTACATTCATTCTAGAGCCTAGAATTGCTCTTGCTACTCAAAAGAAGAAGTCACATCTGTCTTAAGCAAACTGAAACAATAATTTAAATGACTTGGATAAAATTCCTTTTTCACTAATAATTAACTCAAAGAAAAAAATTATATTACAGCTGTTTCAATACCTTCCTTCAACTCCCCCCTTTTTTAAAATGGTGGTGTAGAGCTACTTTCCTATATAGCTTCCTTATTTAAAAAAATCTAAGTTGATTAATGCCCATCAAATGGTACACCAGCATTTTGTCATGCATAAATTATACCTCATAAAAAGTTGTTATAAAAATAAAGGTCCTGGAACAATCAATGGGAGAAGCTTCCAATATGTCTTCAACTTCATCATTTCTTGGATTTCATCAGTTATTAAACTGAACAATGTGAAATTACTATTTGTTGATTTTTTTTTTTTAATTTAAAGAAATATTTCAATTCAAAGCAACTTTTAAAATAGTGTTGACATACTTTGGCCATGTAACTGGGCAGCTATGCTCACCTATTGTAGCAATATATTTTCATTTAGATAAAGATTTTCTTTACCAGCAAATGCACTATGTGAATTTCTTTCACTGTTTTCCTTCCTTCCTCCTCCTCCTCTTCCTGCTCCTCCCTCAGCTGGACTGCATTTTCCAGTCTCCCTTGGAGTTAAGGCCTAGCCTGTGACTGGGTTCTGCCCAATAGGTTGTGAGCAGCAGTGATATGCATCCCTTCTAAGGTTGGCCATAACTATCTCTTACAGGCTGTGCTCCACTCAGTTTCCCATCTACTGTCTGAAAATGAAGAATTCTGAGACATTTGGCTGAGGCACAAAGCAGAAAAAAAAATCCGGGTCTCTAAATCAGAGTGTGAGGAATCACCTTTAAAAAAGCAAAAACTCATTTCTGTTTGTTAAGCCTCTGGAATATGGGGACTAATCCAAGTAGTGCTATTTCTGCCTCTGGTCTTTCTTTCTTTCAATAATATTTATTGAAGCTTTTCTACAACCTTTGGAGACCAGTTTAATATACCAAAATTAAACAAATGGCTCATCAAAGAAGTATTATAGAACTCTGGTAAATGGGACTGCTCAGGGTCACTGCAGAAAACAAAGTTCTTGCTTGTAGAGGGCCTCTGTTAACTGCTATCCATCACTAGTCCACCCTCTTCCTGGGAAAAGCCTCCCCATACTTCCTTTGAGAAACCACTCTACTCTATGCCCAGCCATGCAATTTGGCTGAGGTTGAACCTCCCATCCGTGTGTGGGCCCTTATTAGCTTGGGCCAGCCAGCACTCCCAACCCTCTGGCTACAGTCATTGACCAGTGAAACACAAGGTCACGAGGAGGCATCCTTGAGCCCTCTGGCAAAGAAATGATTTTTATTTCTCGGTAAAAGCTAGTGCAAGAGACCCCTCTCTTAGCCTGGAGAGTACATTGCAATTATGTTAAACTCTGCCGCTCTCTTTCTTTTTAAAGACTATTTTTAGAACAGTTTTAGGATCACAGAAACATTGAAAAAGAAAGAGTTCCTATGTACTCCCTGCTCCAATACAGATAAAGTCTTCCCCTTCATCAGCACCCCAGATAAGAGAGGTGCATGTGTTGCAATCAGTAAACACACATCAGCACATCATTATCGTCCAAACTTCAGAGCTGACATCAAGGCTCATTTCCGATGCTGCACATTCTATGGATTTGAATGACATGCATCAGACAGACTAGCAGCAGACAGAGTATTTTCATGGCCCTGAAAAAGTCCTCCATTCTCCTATTCACCTCTCCCTGCTTATGTCTGAATGGACCACAGTTCATTTATCCAGTCACCTGCTGAAGGACATCTTGGCTGCTTCCACGTTTTGGAGTTATGAATAAAGTTACTATAGACATGTGTGTACAGGTATTTGCGTGTACATAAAATTTTGACTCCTCTCACTAGTAAGTCAAAAAAGAAGTGTGATGCTGTGTCACATGACACCAGTATGTTTAGTTTTGAAGAAACTACTGAACTGTCTTCTGAAGTGGCTTGCGTCATTTTGCATTGCCACCAGCAATGAAGGTGGGATGAATGAATGTTGTTCTGTATCTCACCGGCACTGGATTCTGTCAGTGTTCCAGATTCTGCCCATTCTCACAGGAGGATGGTGGTGTCTCATTGTTTTCATTTGCGTTTCCCTGGTGACATGTGATGAGGAGCATTTTTGCATGTGTGCACTTGCACCTGTATGTCATCTTTGATGAGGTGCTCTGTAGCCAGCATGCTGCTGCTGAAATACAGCTGGCCTGCTGGGACCGCTGTGTGAACCCTGCAGATAAAGATGCTTCTCGAAAGTCTGCGGAACTGGGATAATCCAGTCCTGAAGGACTTCATCTTACTTTCTGGACCAATTCCGGTCTGACATCTGGTTTTCTGAGCTTCTTCTACCTTTTATAAAGGCTATTCTGCTCTTACAGTTCAACTGATATGAGTTAAGCATTCAGTTATAAATTATGCAAATTTTTCATTCATTCATTCTGAATTTGGCTAAGTAAGAAAGTACCCCCATTTGCATGAATTTGAAATGGACCAAGGAAAACTTAATATTGAAAATACTTACTGAAATGTGCATATTATTTCCTGCCTTCGGAAGACCACTATTTCTTCTCTCACAATTACTAAAGCTTCCAAACTCAGCCTAACTATAATGGTACAATTATTCCTGCAATGATAATTGAGCTTCAGCTTTCAGGAAGAATTCAAGCTAGACCACTGCTGATTGTCAAAGAAGCCCATCAAATAATTTCTAGATATTGCATTTATTTGTACATCCTGTATTGTAATACACACTCATTATGTAAGTTAGAGTTATAATTATTTGTTCTAATGCATCACATTTTCAAATGCCATATAAAAAACAACATGCAGCATTAGCTCAGGTGAAGCTGTAACCCTGAACCCTCTCAACAGGTGCTCTTGCATTTTGGCCAAATCATAGTTCACTCTCCCCATGACTCTGGCCTCCATGGCCATCCATTCATTCACTCATCCTGAAAGCAGTAAAGACTGATGTGGTAAAGACTGATGACTTAGGAAATATAGAAAACTGACTGCAAAGGAACATATGACATTGAGCCTGCAGTCACTTTCATTTTGTTTTCATTCAGTCCTGCCTCATCTTTACTGCCTATATGAGTCAATATTATTTGGGTGACAAGTGACAAAAAGCTCAATCCAAATGACTTAATCAAAAGAGGGAAATAACTGATTCCCTTACACAATTTAAATATCCGGAGGGCAGATCAAGTACTACTAAACCCAGTGACTTAGGCAGGGTCCACAGATCACATAATTCTCACTGTCTCTAAGCAGTGTCTCTCTTGAGATCACTCTCTCCTCATGTGGTAGTCCTCAGCAGCTTATAGTCAACCAAAACTTCAAATCCAGTGGAAAAGAGCTTTCCCCAATGGCTTTGTTTGACTCAAATGCCCATTTCTAAACCAATTGTGTCTGGCGGCTACCGTGGTCTGATTGACCAGGGCTGTGTTATTTAAGTATCCTCTAGAGCATAATGAACAGTGATATTGTTTCCTTCAGAAAGGGAAATGGATACTGGATGGCTTATTAGGGTAATTAACATCAGCTGCTATAATAAGTCATCCCAATGTCCATGGCTTAACAGTTAAGTTGCATTTTCACTCATGCAAATTCTAATGCAGAGATATTCTGGCAGGGATGCTATCTTGGCAGCTCTCCATCAAGCACTGACTCCGGAGCCCAGGCTTTTTCCATCTTGGGAAAGCTGCTGTCCACATCACAGAATCTCCAAAGCTGTCGTGGAAAAGGCAAAATGAGCTGGACAAGGCATAAGTGCTCTCAGTTGCCTTGCCTAGAAATGTGACAGCCACCTGTCCTTGCATTTACTGGTAAGAACTTAGTCTCATGACCCGCAAAGATGCAAAAGAACTGGGAAAGACAATATATAACTCTTCCTAGGAAGGGGAAACAGATTCAGTGGCCACTTGGCCATCTCTGAAACACAGGTAAACGCAACTCATATCTAACACACAGCCAGAACTGTCCACGGGCTGTCCTCTGGTCAGCCAAGCATTAATTCATTGCCAGCAACATCCTGAGATGTGATCTGATTCCACTGTTTGCTTGGACAAATGGGGGAGGTAAGAAAGGAAGGGGCTTTCCAAGAGTACTTACTTCTGATATGGTGACTCATAGATTTTACTATATGTTTCGAAGAAGAATAAACAGGAATTCTTCCCTCCCCAGATTGCAGAAACATCTTCCTCTCCTGCTCCTACCATAGCTCCTAATTTACTAACAATTGCTCTTAACACACACAAGATGGAAGAAATGTGGTTAGTTTTATAACTGTATAGACCCGAGCTCAAATCCTACTTCCACTTGTCTTTAGATTGTTCGAGCAGTCAAGCTCTCTGAAACTCCGTTTACCTGTCTGTCTAGCTTGGAGTACACAAACACACAAGCATGAGATGCCTGCTCTCTTCTTATCATTCCTAACTACAGTACCAGTGATATTCAAGAGTCTTCCAGGAATGACTGATCATTCATTAATCGTATGAGGATATCAACAGTATACTATATTTCTCCAACATTTTGCATTTAAGACATTAAAGCCAAATACATTCCAGTGAAAGTCATACAGGCTCTGAGAGTGAGAGAAATCATTTTTTTAGAGGTGAATTTGCCTTCATATAGTAAACACTCCCAGGATGTACTTTGTTAATTCAGTCATCATGGTTCTACAATTAGGTTAGTGAAGATAAAAATGGAGAAGTAGAAGTAGGCTAGCTCAGCTCCAGGACTTTATTGAGAATAATAATCTCTTCCTAGGACTAAGTGGCTCCATTCTTGGAGATGACTGAATTCTAGGTGCTTCTGCTGCCCATGCCTGGTACACTGCCACCTAATGGGAGACTTCAGCTTTGCCTGAGCAGGTAAGATCCTAATCCATACTCCTTGGGTGATAAAAACCAGGTTTAAGCAAGCTGTCTAATTCCAGGCTTCCATGTGCCTTCAGAGGAAACTTTGCCTGCAAAGACAAAGCCTTGAGCAGTCCTAATAGGTCCACACCAGGAGACTCACTACATTTCCAGTACCTTAAATTGCTATGCAGAGCTCTTCGCTTTAGAAGCTTCCCTACCCCAGGAGCCCCCCAAATTGAGTGTTTTTCTTCCTTTATTCAACTCATCAAAACATATCTGTTATATGACTTGTTCCCTCATATTTTTGCCAACAACTCAACCTTTCAACCAACTTGATAATGTAGCTTATGGTTGCATGGATAGCAGTTCCCAAATAACAAATATACCTATAAGGCCTCTTTGAGACAAATTACCTACCTCCACACAGCAAAGTGCATCTCAAAATTCTGGTGGAATAAGTTTGGTTAAGAAGACACTTTCCTGTCCTAGAAAACCTATCAGTTTAACTTTGACTATGAGCACATGACACCACAAAAGTCACCTCAGGTCTTGATTACAGTCAAGGCAATTATGACCCCAGAAAAACATAGCTGCAGACATTGTCTAAATTCTCACCACGATGCATGAAGCTTCTGGTAGGGGGCATTATAATTATAATATTTTCATCATTTTGTGCCTTTGCTCACAAGTCTACATAAAAGGTCAATGTAAAGTGAGTTTTTCTGTTTGAAAATTTATAGGTGGAAATCTCCATTTTATCAATCCACCCTTTCACAATTGGTATGGCTTTGTCTTCCTCATACAAGCTTTTTTAAGGAACTTCTTTTTTCTCTTCTACTTCCTTTGAATGACTTTCAGGGTCTGACCCATGAAAGCGTGCCCAAGGTGCAGAAACCCAAAACTGAAAAGAAACATGGATTCATTTCAGCTTGAGCCACTCTAGCACTCTAATCCCTGGTTTTAAATGGTACATAGCAGTATTACTATGATGAAGATTTATGGTCAAGATCCTGTCTGACATACTATAACCTGGGGTTTACTGAAGGAAAAAAAAAAACATTTAGGAAACATTTCCCAGAGGAATTTACCACCCTCCCACAGCCCTAAACCGTGGTGATTTGCACCCCAAAATAGATCAACACACATACCTCTAATTTCAGTTCTAGTCACACCTGGATCTGACTTGTATTTCATAGACACTTGAATATCGGGACCAATTCTTAAGACAGTGTTTAAACTTCTATTTGGCTAGCCAGAGAAATGGCATGGCATGACTGGAGTCAAAGCTGCCAACTCAGAATTTACCTCTACTAGCCAGGGCTCCTGTTTTTGTCTAGGTACGGAGGGATGGAGTTATTGTTCAAACTCTGCCTCCCTGTGTTATGGGGCAGCTCACAGTGGGAGAACACTGGGTTAGGAGTCAGAGATCTGACTTTGCCAAGAACCAGATGTGGCATGGCCCCCTGCAAATAGCTCTCTAAGCCTCAGTTTCTCTGCTAGCAAAATTAGTTGAGTGGGGAGAGTTTGACCTAGATAAGACTGAAACTTTTCATTACTGGGAAGTGAGGAGAGAAAGACTTTCCCTTCCAAGAAACAAAGAGGTGTGGATTCTCTCCCTTGAAAGATACATAAAGATCCAAAATCTTCCACAGAACTGATGGTTCAGGAATATCAGCTTAAGAGCTACCAAGCAAGATAAGCTCAAAACTCTCCTTCGCCTGGTAAAATAACAATTAAATAGTTCATTATTCTTTCCCAAAACCTGATAGGCATCCTTGAAAGTTCTCTTCCTCTCACCTCTGCCCCCATCCCCACATCTCATCCACCGTGATTCCCTGTCAGTACTACCAACACAAGAGAGACTCAAAGGGTCCACTTCTCTCCGCCTTCCTCATCTTTACCCCACTCAAAGATGCCCAGCTTCTCTTACCTAACACCTCTCACGCTAACCGCCTATAATTGGTTCCCCGCTAGCAGTGGAGAGGGTTCCTTCACACAGGGGCTCCTCTGCCCGTCTTCCCATGACATAGCTTACTCCCCAACCAGATCGCCTCCACTAGTCATATATTCCTATTTTCTGTTTCCATATTTGTTGAATTCCTTCCTGACTCAAGTTCCCTTCTTTCTGACCACTCTGTCCCCAAAGCTTCACATGGCTCTTGGCTCTCGGCTGAAATGTCCCCTCCTTGGAGAAGCCCATCTACAGTCTCCTGTTTCCCTATCCTCCTGTCTTGGTACCTTCACCGACATTATCTGGAATGATCCTGTTAATGTCTGGTTTCCTTGTTAAACTTTCACTCCTCTTCCTTCCCTCCCCCAACCCTGCCACCAAAATGTAAGTCTACCAGAGACAGTCCTTACCTATCTTGTTCACTCTTTACTTGGGCCAGGGTGGCTGCAAACTTATATAGTCATCAAATTCAACAAACAAAGTAATAGTTAAATCATTCCCGACATTGCATAGTAAAACTAGCAGCCTGGCTCCTGTTTTTAAACATTTAAACTGATTTTCATGAAGACATCAGTGGAATGCCATTAATTTATCCCCTAGAATTTATTTCTCCAGATTAAATTTCTCTTACTCCTTTGAGCCTTCTCACCAGTCTGACTCTCAACCTCTTAATTCCCTCCTAGGATCTTCCCAGGAGGCGCTCCAATTTCTCTCTGTCCTCCTAAGAAGCTGAATAACCTTGCCCCTAGTGGGCCTCACTGTGACCCTGCAGACAAAGCACGGCAAGAAATCCACATGGCAGAGGGCTTCAGGGTTTGGGTTATCTAAGCAGGTGTAGCTTCAGATCTAGCCACTTTCTAGCTAGGTGCCCTCAGGGGAGGTGCTCTCTGCCTCAGTTTCCTCTTCTATAAAAAGGGGAAGACAAAATGTCTCATAGAGGTGTCTGTGGTGATGCTTCAAGGAGCTTTATCCTGCAAAGCATTTAGTACGGGACTTATGCTAAAGCCTCAGGAAATACCGACTAGGATTACTACTAATAAAGCTAAAACTGCAGCTACCTATAATAAATAGGAGGGCCAGGAAAGGGAACTGGGACGTATGCAAAAGTCAAATCATATGATTTCAGAATTTCCAGGGGGAAAAAAAGATAAGTGTCAAAAAAGGTTATTTATTACAATTCAGAATCAAGCAAAGGGTCAATGAAAGAATACCTGCAGCCATTACTGGAGTGGCACGCGTGGAACAGGTGTCACTAATTGTTGCATGCACGGTGAATGAGCAAGCTGAACAGGAAACAGAAGCAAGTGCTGGGGAAGAGGTGATATCGCTGGAAAGGAATGGCACCTCCATTCATCTGGTGAAAGATGAGCTAGTCCAGGGATAGCAGCCAGGAGTCCCACACCTCCCTTCTCAAATGTGGGAAGGGAGGCACTAGCTTGGCTGCACTAGCTTGGCTGCGCTTCCTTCAGTGGCCTCAGGACCAACTCTGAAACACTCCAGGAGTCAGCCTTATTAATGGAAGGCCTCCGAGGCCCCATTTGGCTGAAAGAGTCCTTGGGGGATACACCAGCACAAAACTCAGGAAGGCTGTTTTAAGGAAGCTTATATTTAGAGCGCACACTTCCATGATGACACAGCACAACTGGGCCTGTCCTGAGGGACCTTCAAAAATGATGCACTTTAAACAGAGGCAGATGAGCCTCCAAAGACAAGGAGATCAAGTTCCATGGGCTACTCACACAGTGGAAACTAAGTAGTCACAGAAAGGATGAATCAGACCCCGATGTGCTGACATAAAAGATGTACAAATGTAGGCTCTCGTAATAAAAGCACAAGAGTAGAAGACCTGCAGCAAACACCTCCTATCTCTGGACCCTGGACTCACCTTTTCCAGAAGGACAGGCCACCTATCCCCCGATCTTTGTTTCCTAGTGGGCAGGGACGTGGGGAAAGTGCCCATAACTCCCTAGACCTGAATGCCTTCTTCCCAGCATGCAAAGTGCTGGTGCCATCTCCCAGGCCCTTCCCTGGGCTTCCTGTCCCCAGGTGAGAAACCAGCAAGCCCCACTCCTCTCTCTATGGTCTAGTTCTTCCTCCTGCATCAGGGAGTGGGCAACAGGCCAGCTCTACTTGAGCTGCGAGTCTGGCTGTCTTCAATTTAAGGTACCATTTTAGCCTTACCTTAAACCAAGGTCTCAAACCAGCCATTACTAGAGAGCTGGCAAAAATATAAAAGTTAAAAATAAGAATAATGTGAACAGACTCTAAAAATGACCCTCTGTGATCCTTGGTTTTTGGTATTTTCACTCTGTGTAATCCCTTCCCTTGAATAAAGGCCAAAACTTGCTTCCAACCCCGAGAATATGGTAAGAGTGTTGGGAGGTCCCTCTGTGATTAAAGTACATTAGATGGTAATGTCCATCTTGCTGGAAGATGCTCTCCCTTGCTGGCTTAAAGGAAGGCAGATGCCATGCTGAGGCTGTCCTATGGAGAGGGCCACATGACAAGGACTGAGGACATTCTCTGAGCAACAGCCAGTAAGGGCTATGAGGCCCTCTGACCAAGAGCACACCAGGAGCTGTCAACAACTCTATGAGCGTGGAAGTGGAGCTCTCCTCAGCCAAGTCTCAGAGGAGTCCTGGCCAGCACCTTCCTTTCAGACTCGTGAGACCCTCAGGCAAGCAGCACAACATGGTCAGAGATACACATTTTTACCCTTTGTTTTACAATAAGCATTTATCATTTTGTATTTGGATAAAACAATAAAGTTATTTTTGGAATTTGTATTTTGTTAGGCCCTTCTATGGATGGGCTATCTTTCAGGTCCTATAAATAGCAAAAATCCATACAAACAGTTTAAAGAAAATGAGAAAGGAGCTACAGGATGAACTCTGGAGGATGGCATAGAGGGAGGTTAAGAAACGTCCACGGTCTAGAAGGGAGCAGGGCCCAGGGCCGGGTAGCTTGACTGGATATAGGCAGACAAGGCCTCAGCCTCTGTCTCTCTGGCCCCATGGTCTTTCTATTTCTCCTTTAGGCTTTTATGAACTCATGGGACGAGGTGGTAACACTATTAATATGACAAGAAATCTAACAGAAACAAATTAGCTATTCCATGTCCCAATTCCAAATACCCCAGGGGAGACCTGGTCAGATGATCACTCATGGTTCCACTGGCAATGATCGGGCAAAGAGAACAGGCTCTCCTATTATAATTGTTGATACTACTCTAAGCAATACTGTAAAGGGACACCAGGCAGGTTTTAAAGAGAAGGAGAAAGGGGTTGCTCAAAGGGTATCTAGTCCAAGTGTTTTCCTTCTTTCTGCTAAGAGACAACAAGGAAATTAAGAAATGTCCAACCTTCCAGACACATTAGACATGAGATAATGTTTACCATGAACCCTAGAAATCACAAGAAATCTCTCATTAAGGGAGATATTGGCGAGTCTGTAGTAGGATTATTTGAATCCTCAATACCCTGATCCATATGGGGTTGCTGCTGACCTATTTAAGCATAAAGTATCAAAAACATAAGAAGGGGGCTTTGCCCAGCTGATATTCTGAAGTCTAGCAAGATTTGTGGGGCCACAAAAATACGTCTCTTAGCTAAAAAAAATATATACATATATATTTATATATATATATATATATATATAAATGCAGGCAAACTATCTCATACAATGATGCTGAAGATAAAAATTATCTTTCAACTTGAAATTATATCTCACTTGGTAGAAACATTATCCTCAGTTAGCATAATTATCTAATGAACATTCAAAGAAGAAAAACTAATTGCTAGAATCATAGGCTCTCTGGGCTGGAAGGAAACTCACAGGTCAGTGTAAATGCCTGCCCTCTAGGCCCACAGTTCCCAACCCCCAAATGATACAGGAATCTCCTTTATCATGGCTACACCAGGTAAGTGCTAATTCTGTTTTACATCTCCATTGAAGTGGCACCTACCATTCTGGATAACTACAGTTATCAAGAAATCTTGTGGAAAAACTGGTTTTTGTATAACATCTACCAGAAGGCACAAAATTTGTCCAATTTTTTGTATGGAGCTTTGTAAACAAAATTTCTAAATGTCACAAAGATATACCTTTCCATAATGAAAATTAAGCTTATATTCAATGGAAGATACATTTGATTGTCCACCCAATGGTCGTTCCTCATGTCTCCTTCTGAGCTAAGAAATGCTGATTTTGTTTTGTTGAGAGACTGGCAGTTCTAAGTTCAATGAAAGATGTCCCTTCCCCAGCCCCAGAGACCGAGGTCTAGTCAGTCTTTGAAATTGAAGATCAAAAGGGAAGGCCAATGATGTATCACAGAAGTCTGTTAAGAAACTTCTGGAAAAGTTTTTGCTTTCTGGTAAAACATATGTGCCAGAACCCCAATGAGAGCAAGCTTTAGACCTGGGATTAAAGTTCGACTATCAGGACAGTGAATTGCCTCTGGCTCCAGCACCCAGTAATGGAACGCATCTGGATCAGATAAATAAGGAAAGCTGATGGACGAGTTTGACATGTGAGACGTGTAGTATGTGACCAGGACATACCCTTCACCAAGAAACAAAGGAATGACACAAGTTGAAGAAGACCACCAATAACTTCACAGGACAATGTCACCTTGCCCAGTCAGGAACTGAAACCTAGTCTGCAGACCTCCTCTCTCTATCCCCCTTCCTCACCATGTGGGATTTTCCCTTAAAAACTCAGGCTGCCTGCAAGGCAACTGGAGTCAGCCTCCCTTGGCTGGCTCCATCCTCTCTCTCTCTCTGCTCCCCACTAATGGACTCCCAACTTGCTTACTCGCTGCACCTGTCTGATGTGTGGAGAGACCCTGAACCCATGGGGTCTGAACCTCCCTTGGTCGGCTCCATCCCTTTACTCTCTGATTAAATCTGCTTGCTCACTCACCTAACTCTGCTGTGGATTCTTTGAGTGACCTGAACCCCACAATATGTTTGAGACGAGCTCCCTGGACTGGCTTCCTCTACTTTCTCCCTGCCTAGAATGTGGTTGTCCAACATATGAAGCTTGGAGCTATGGCAATCACGTTGGAACTAAGTGGAGACCAACAACAATAAGAAAACAACACGTCAAGGAAGCAGAATATAAGTATGTAAGGAGACTAGGTCTTCAAGTACATCATTAAGACACTTGTGCTCACTGGAGTGGCCTGTCTGCAGACATCTCATTCTACAAGATGATGTTTTCATCACTTAACCACTGCTAGTTGAGCTTTCTGCAAGTTGTAAGGGAACATGTTTCAACCAATAACCCTTCAGGTCTCTAGGCTCCCTCCATATGACATTTCAAGTCCCTGTCTCACCCCCACCATTCTAACCTCTGTCTTCAATAAAATACCAGTTTATCGTGTATGGTGAAAAGAGCTCAACAGAAGCCCCCAGTGAAGGCTGCTCAAACAGAGCTGCTTCCTCTTGATTCTAATCCTCCCCCAAGTTCCCACCTTCATTTTCTTGGCAACAGTCTCTTATCTTGAGGTTGCCAATTACCACAACTCATCAATCTCTCCTAGATGTGTGGCCTGAGTTCCTTACCTACTGTCCTTATACAACTTGCCATATGGATCCAAGTGCTGGACTTTGTACTGGTCTGTCTTATGGACCAGTTTGCTTGAATTGAGCTGGCTTTCCAGACTGTCAACACTGCCTTGGCTCATTATTCTTTCATCCAGTCTATTAGTTCTACTCACAGAGGCCCACAGCAGCCTGGAAATGTGATCAGCATGCCATCAATGTACTCACCCACACAGCTCTGAAAAAAAAATAAAACACTGAATAAGACAGCAACCAGAGACCAGATGCAAACACAATGCTAGCAGTTGATCTGACAATGATAACGTCTCTACCTGTTTCTCCAAAAATAAACCAACTTGATACCTATTTGAATTGAAACCTTTTCTGGTATGAATGTCAGTAGGAGAAAAACACAGGAATCAGCCCACAGGAGGTAAA
This sequence comes from Solenodon paradoxus, assembly GCA_004363575.1. Classification (NCBI taxonomy): domain Eukaryota; kingdom Metazoa; phylum Chordata; class Mammalia; order Eulipotyphla; family Solenodontidae; genus Solenodon; species Solenodon paradoxus. The sequence continues at coordinate 123,258 of RJWH01003596.1, forward strand.
AGTGCTGAAGAAGGAATGGTAAAGGGAGGTCATCACATCCCATGGATCATTATGGATCGTTATTAGGATGCTTATCGTCTCTTCTTTCTGGGTGTCCTACAATTACAGCTTGTTAGGTCATGTGCAACAAAACACAAGTTGAAAAGAAGACCTAGAGATTGAAGAGCCTTGCTCTGAAGAGACTACATTTTATAGAATTCAGGCATTTGTTCTATAACAATAGAAAAATCATGTTTATAAAAGCAAAACAAAGATACATGATTTGCCATCATTATAATATATGATGTAAGTATCCATGCATGTATGTATGTATGTATGTATTCTAGACATAATGAGAAGATCCAAAGTAAGCAGGCTTTAGTGATAGCAAGAATATGGGGAGGGGAGAAGGGGGGGAGAGAGAGAGAGAGAACATAACAAGGAAAGGAAGAATACATCCTGAAAAACTAACCAAAGTAATTGTTTTTACATTTCCTAAACTCTGATATTTGATCTGACCGACCACATTTAGGTTCATCTCCAAAAGTGACCATTACTCCACCCTGTCCCCGACCAACAGCAGCAGCTCCATCACTGCCACTATCACTAATACCACTGCCCCCATCGCCGCCACCACCATTGACATCAGCACTTTCCTTACCACCATCCCCATCAACACAGATATGATCCTCTCTGAGCATTGCCTCAGGTTCTCTAGAAGACAAGAAGACCTGGGTTACAGTTCTGGCTCTGCTAAGTAATTGAACTGGTAACCCTGGACACATCACTTTAATTCTTTGCATTTCAATTCAATAAATATACATTGCATGCATGAAAGAATTTAAACTCTACAGATCTACTTTGTGTCTGTCCTTCTTAAGGTCACAGAAATAAAACACAAATTATATTAATAGCTTATAGTTTTCTTAAAGCTTGCAAAGGAAATTTATATATATATGATAACATCAAATATTGCCCATAAAAAGCTATGAGTTATTATTTCATTCAGTGTCCTTTATGCCAAGATTGGCTTTGGGGTTTTTTGTTTGTTTTGATCTAGAATCTAATTGCATATGGCAGTTAATTATGTCTCTCTAGTCTGGAATAGTTCCCCCATCTTTACATTGCTTTTCATGACATCAATATTTTAAAAGAATCTAGTTCAATTTATTTTAAATAATATGCTTCAATTTGTATTTGCTTGACTTATTCCTCATTTTAGGTTTATTTATTTATTAAAGGAAAAGTGCAGGCAGGAATGCAGTTTGTTATACAGGAGGGGAGAGGAGGAAGAAGCATTTTTATTATATTGCATTACATTGTATTGCATTGCATTGTACTTTTATTTTAGCTGTAAATCTTGGTTGTCCTCCCTGGCCTCAGGATGTGAACCCAGGTCCTTGGGATATATGTGAACTGTGCTCTTCTAGAGGCAGGGGTCCAAACCGCTACTCCACCAGGGAGTGCCACGTTTAGGTTTAGGTTAAACATTTTGGCAGGAATATGGCAAGAGTAATGTGTTCTTCTCAGTGCATGACACAAGTAGTTACCTTTCATTTTGTTCCATTTTGGGTGTATAACAAGTGTGATCTCCTGGTGCTATCTACCAGATTTCCCCATCATGAAGTTATCATTTTCTCTGTGTACTTAATAAGCTATCTTTGGGAAGTATGGAAAGTTTTTAAAAAACATATAGTTTAAGCATTATTTATAATAGCCAAGAATTGGAAATTTCGTAAGTGCCCACTGCAGATGAACGGATAAAGAAGATGTGGCATATATACACAATGGAATGCTACACAGCCCTAAAAAGGTGATATCCTGTCATTTGTGACAACATGGGTAGAACTAGAGAGGATTATACTAAGTGAAATAAATCGGAAGGAGAAAGACAAAATACCAGATGATCTCATTCATATGAAAGATAAAGAAACAAAGCAAACGAACAGACAAAACAAAACCAATTTTTATTCACTGACAACAGAGAGAAGGTTACCAGCAAGCAAGTGGTGGTGGATGTGTGTGTTGTCATTTATTAGTGTGTGTTGTCATTCATTAGGTGAATGGTCAGTCTGCACATATGCGTTTGTATTACTCTGTAAATCAAAGAAGTTACCTCAATAAATTTAAAAATATACATATAAAAGCCTTAAGAAATCTGTGGGCTATATAAAATACTTTTTAAATATCAAGAACTCAAGAAATCTTAAGTGCTAAGAAAAAGTTGGCATGCACATTCTGTTTCTCATAGACATTCACGTTCGGGTGAATAGAGACTCTGGCTGAGCTGGCCCATCACTGTCCCCTGTCTCTTTATCTCTCCAGGACAAGAATTCTTCACCAGGAAGCTTGAAGCATCTAAAACTCCAGGCAGAAAAGGGTACGTCTCAGTAAAGAGCTTCCATAGCTTTTAGTATGTTTTCAAAGTGATCCTTATTCCTAAAAATCACTAAGAATCATTCCCGTGGGCTAACAGTGGTACTGAAGACCTAAGAGTTAGAGAAGAAAATCACACTGAGGAACAGAAATGAGTTTTTATTTTTGAGGTTACAGAGGGTCATCTGGAAAGAGGACTTCTCTCAATGATAGTTGGAAATATCTATTTCCTTCATGGCACTTGATATTTTGAACTCATTTTTGTTTATTTTTTTAATGTCTGTCTTTGCCGTTAACATGAGGTTCCTTGAAAACAAGACCCACATATCAGTATTTTCATCGTGCCTGTCTCAACAGAACCTTGCACAAATCCTAGCACACTGGAAGCTCTCAATTAATATTTTATCGAATGGAAAAAAATGAACAAAGTAAATGCATCAATGGTTGAAAGTAGAGAACAGAAAAGTTGAGAGTAGAAAAGAGAACATTTCTAAGTTTAAAAATTGTATTTAATGAATAAATGAATTAACTCTAATAGGCCCAATTATTTTATACACAAAAGAAACTGGAATAATAGTTAATATGAATCAACTTTAACATATGTAAAAGCAAATTCTGGTGTTAACTTTTGACACTGCTTAAACCTAAAATCTAAATGAATCTTTATGATTCTTAGATACAACAGGAAATTTAAATTTTAAAATGACAAACCTGAGTGTAGTCCAGGGCACGACAAGCTATTTTGGTAAGCTGAGTATCATTACTAAGTGCCCATCCAGCATTTGGGACACAGGTATGTGAGGCCAGTTGCTGAAGTACTTCCCAATCCAGATGTTCCTCTCCGGCAAAGGCCTTCACTGTTGAGACAGCTGCTTCACTCGATCTCATTCTCTTGCTTGCAAAATAGGAAGAAGCTGGACTCATGAGACAAGGATGAATTTGATGTCTGAGGACCTAGGGCTGAGTGTCCTCTCTGCCCCAAACAAGATTTAGATCCTTGGACAAGTCAATGCTTTGTGGTCTTGGTGTCCTGCTCAGCTAAAGGAGGGGCAACGAGACTCTCCTAGCTTCCATCCAGGGCCAACATCCTCTGCATCAGAGAAGGGCAAACCAGCTACGATGTGCCCCTCTTCTTTCTCCACTGGGTAGAGATGTCAAGGGTAGAGATGTCAAGATGTCAAACGAATGGGTTTAGTCAGGGAGAATTTTATTACTTGAATCATGGAAGCCACATTAAAAAGCTGAATTTTGCTTGATGTGATAACCTTCCTATTCAGGCCCCCAAAGAAATTCATAGGTGGAAAAGCACTTCCAAGTAAACCTGGTGAGGGCTTACGATCACTGACACTGGGAACAATGCCTTCTTAAAGTCTTTATCTAAAGGATTAGTTCGACATGAAGTGTGTTAATGGGTCCAGCTTTCTGGAAGACCTGAGGCACTGGTGAACTGTTGGAGAGAGGAAGCCATACTAGCTTCCGGCTCCCACCAGGGCAGGAGTAAGCCGCTGTGGAAAGCTGGACAACACAGCCCATGCTGTGAAAATGATCCTCTCCTGAGAGATGCCACTGCCCTCCTTCTTGTCTCTCTGTCGATCTGACTCGCTACAGGTTAGTCTCAGTAACTTAGAATACAGTAAACTTAAGTTCTTATTTATTGAGCATTGACAGGCACTGGTCCAAGCACTTTGTGCACATTAAACACATAGAACATGGGCAGTTAGATGTTGTTACTACCCCTGTCTGTGTTTGAGGAGGCTGAGGGCCAGCGAGATCAGGAGCTCGACTACCACAGTGGTCAATGGCCCTGATGGTCTCTACTCTTGACGAGCCAATACTTCTAGAGTGGGGAGCCAGAAAATGAACAAGAGAACCAATGAGATAATTTCAGAAACAAATAAGGGTGGTGATAAAAACAAAAGGAGTAGACTAGTACCCTTGTCCAAGGGCACAGAATAGCTAGGAAGTCGTAGGGAAAGGTCTAGAATCCTTGCTGTCTGACTCCTGGGGCCAACCTTTGGGCCTTCATGTTCTTCCTCTCCAAAGAGTTTATATGGCCTCAAATATGGCTCCGTCTGAGGAAATAAAGTGAATTGTTATATACAAAACAAGGTAGAAAGAACATATAAGAAAACTCTTTAAAAAATTTTAGCACAAAGATCAGTAATATCTGGATACAGGAGAATGCTCTATCTTCCTATTTGCTGAAGTTCTGTGCTTCCGTATAATGCAGTCTGATGGGTGAGGTTTTTGGCTCAGTGGTTATACCAAAAATCACCCTCAAAGAAACATGATCTAAAGTACAGATTCCTGTTACTGTTCAATTTTTCCCAGAAAGACAACCTCTGCAAACTTCTTCCAGCACCACAGTCAACACCACACTATTCATTGTTGATATAAACCTTTGGCAATCTGGTGGGCTAAAATGGAGTTGTCGTTACCTCTCTTATTATGCATAGCTTTTCTTAAATCCTTATTTTAAATATTGTTTCTCTATCTTTAAGAGAGAATTTATCAACTCAATGAGCAGAGCATTCATAAAAGGGATACATACTATGTATTTCTAACTTAATTACTGCACCATTAAAATGAGCTCTGCACAGCATGTCTGGAAATGAGCTTTTGTCTGAGAGACAGAGAAGAGTGCATGTGGTCATTTTTCCCAATCAGACAGCTGCAGGCCCGAACAGAACCGTGTCCGACAAGCATGTACTACCTCCACGCCCCCATTCCAGGTCAAGACCTTGCCAAAGATTCTCTCCAGGTCACAGGAGTTCACATTCTAATTCTTTAACACCCAGTCAAGTTTTTAAGAAGAAAGAAACAAGAAACAGTTCTCCAGAGTTTTCTAGTGCTCATTTAACTTGTAGTAACTCAATAATGCTTTTCACTTGAATAGTCTTTGAGATCCATTTTGAAAACAGCAGTAGCCACCTTGAGACGTGTTTATTGTGCATTTTCAGCATGACACCAGTGGGGGTACAAAGAAAAATTCTAAAATAACTACTTATAAAGCTTAGATGAATTTAATTAGACTGCTAAAAGTGAAAAAATGCTAAATTATAAAGCATTACCGACATGATTAATTACATTTACATTATACAGAAAGCACAAGAAACTACCCCACGACCTGTTCCTCACAGATTCGAAGGTATCTATTGTTGCCAAAAAGACAGCGAGCAGTGGAAGCAAGCCAGTGTCTACGATGGAAGGAGTTTGATCAGAAAGGGTCCCTGCCAGCCTCTGAAGCCTTGTGACCCCTGAGCCACCCCTCCTTCCTGGGGTCAGTCCCTGACATCCCTTCCTGTGGCGTTCCTCAGATCCTAAGCCTTCCACATGCCAGGCCTGCCTTTAGTCATTCCTGCCCAGCACCTCTGGACCCAGGACACTCCACCATTTCCTGTCTGTCTGCCCAGCTGTCCTTAGAGTAAGTACTCACTAAATAAGCACCGAATGAGTGACTAGGCACTACCGAAGCCAGCTCACCCTCAGCCCAGTGAGGAGGACAGACTATCAAGGTGATCAAGACACATTAAGGGGAAAACAGCAGTTCATCAGTGTTTAGAGAGTATAATCCTTTATTTTTTTAAGCAAAGATGCAGGTAGGAATGAAGGCCAGCAGGTAGACAGGCAGGACGAGAGAGGAGGAAGAAGCATTTTATTTTATTTTTTATTTAATTGTTCACATTGGTTGTTTCCCCAAGACCCAGGACTTAAGTCCAGGGACATGTGGCCTGCTCCCTTGGAGGTGACTGACCCATCTGCTGTTCCACCAGGGCATACCTAATCCATTTTTATGTCAAAGTTTTCTTAGCTTTTTAATAGTAATATTTATTATTTCTTTTTTCACGATGCTATTTCATTCCAATTTTTAAACTTATAATAGGTGTATAATGAAAAGATAATTTCTGGAAAGATACTCTTACATGCCAACATTCAAAGATGAGAAACAGAAGGTAGATGCAGACCAGACACTGAAAAGGGGATTGATTCTCCTCAAAAGACTCCTTCCTTTCATCAAGGAAGGAAACATTTTACTAGAATCTCCCTGTCAACCTGCTTCTGAGCTGATCCTATGGACTCCCACAGCTGAGCTGGTCCTGTGGACACCCTCAGCCAAAGGTAAACTGGGAAAGTGAGAATGTGGGTCTTTCTACCTATATTAAGGCAAGGAAGAGGGCATTGGGAATCACCGACAATGTTTAATGCATATATTCTCAGTCAGCAAATATGTAGTGAGTATTTGCAGAGTATCAGGCTTTGATCTGAGGAATGGGTTACCGCAGTAAGACAAAACTGTGGGTCTCACATCTTATAATCCAGCAAAGAGAACTGGACAATCAATATAATAAAACAATAAATCAAACAGTATGTCAGATAAAACAATAACAGAGATATATGGTAAGCAGTTCCAGGTGGGCTAGGATGGTAAGTCTAAGCTGAGTGGCCAGGGAGAGCCTCGGGACAAGATGACTTGACAGAAGGGCGCTTGGTGAGGGAGCTTCTCCAGCAGAGGAAATGCAACGACAAAGATCCAGAGACAGGAGTTGCCTGCATATTGTGGGCATGGTGAGGAGGCCAGTGTAGCTGAGCAGAGTGAGGATCCAATCAGAGAGGAAACCGGAGTCCAGGCCACCTGAGGTCCTGCAGAATGACATGAGTCATGAAGCTACCAGTCTTACTCTGAGGATAATGGGGAGCTTCTGGAAGGTTCAGAGCACAGGAGTGACAAGACTGAACTAACATTTTTTAAGTGGCTTTATTGAGATAAAATTCACATATGATATAATCCACTGTAGTATTCACTGATTTTTAGCATATTGACAGGGCAGTGGAAACACAGCCATTATCTAATTTTAGAACATTTTATTCCATCCCCCACTGCAAAAAGCATGTACTGATTAGCAGTCATTCTCCATTGCCCCTCCATCCAACCCCAGGCCAGCCTCCTTCCTGTGGCTGTGGATTAACCTTTTTGAGACATTCCATATAACTGGAATCATCCAATATGTGGCTTTTTTTTTTTTTTTTTTGACTGGTTTCTTTCATTTAGAATGTTTTCAAGGTTCCGGATTTTCTGTGGACGTATGTTTTCATTCATCTTGAGGATGGCTAAGCCGCTTTGCACCACTTTATAGGCCAACCTGCAATGTAAGAGGGTCCAGTGTCTCTGCATCCTCACCAGGGCAGGTTATTACTGCCTGTCTTTGGATCATAGGACATGAAGTGGTAGTTCACTGTGGTTTTCACTTGCATTTCTCTAATGACTAATGATGCTAAGCATCTTTTCACAGTGCTATTAGCCATTTACATGTATTTGAAGAATTGTCTATTCAAATCCATGCCATTTTAAAGAATTGGGTTATTTGTCTTTTTATGACTTCTGTTTTAAAGGACTTATTCTGACAGCTATGCTGAGATAGTGCCTGCAAAGAACAAAAATTACTTTTGAAAATGTAAGGAAAAATAAAAACATTTTTTTCAAAAGGCACAGCGTTTTGAAATCAGAAGTTTTGAAGTGGGAACCACCAAGATGAACAACTAAATAAAATAAAGTGCTTCTTTCTCCTCTTCCTTCCTGCCTGCCTACTTGCCTTCATTCCTGTACCTTCCTTTAAAAAAAAGAAAAGAAAAGAAAAAGAAGATATTGTTTTGAAATCAAAGGAGCTAGGTACCAGCTCTGGCCTCACAGTCCAGGTGTAAATTCTTGACCAAGTGCAGTGACCAGAAAATCCGATCCTCTCTGAGCCTCATAGCCTGATCTATAACCTAGAAACTCTGGGCCCTCATTTGGAGATAGCGTTAATAGACAGCTTGCAGTGAAGAAATCAGAATGCCTGGGCCTTGCACATCACAGCTCGAGATACAAAGACAAGGTTTAAGACTTATGATATGATAGGCTATATGATAGAGAGAGATGGCTGCATTTTCACCTCACAGTCTTAAGAAATTCTGACATATTTGATGGTGCTATGTGAACTGGATTCTGCCCATGAAGTGCCTGGGATCAAAGGTCTTCTCAAAGAAGAGATTCGGAATGGGTGGCTTATATTCTGATCATCATATTCACTAGCAATAACTATATTAATTAAATAATCATTGACTTTAATTATTGTTTTGGATATTCTGATCATCATATTCACTAGCAATAACTATATTAATTAAATAATCATTGACTTTAATTATTGTTTTGGAATTGGAGGGTGAGTCTGGAGTCACTGATCTTGAAAAGGGATTATAAAATGTGAGAAAAAGAACAAATACCTAATGGAGCTAGTATGTGAAAATGACTATCCATATTTATAAAGAAGAAAAGTAAAAGGAAGTATACTGTAACAGAGAAAGCTGCTATATCAGAGGGATGCCACAATATGGTGATCTGAAAAACAAAGACTTTTCCTTTCTCCCCTTTATAGCCTTTACAAACATGATGGTAACATATGCAGGGTTCAACTCAGCCAGCAGGGAGGTGAGAGTGAGGAGGACTCACCCCACTATCACTCCAAGCCCATGGAGGGTCTATGGCTCCACTCATAGCCCACAGGTGATAACCACATCACCTCTTCACATCTGACGGTCAGGGAGGCCAGGAAAGACTGTCCGGCTCTTTCCATAGAAAAGATGAAATGGCTTCTGGTGAACAGCCGAAACTCTCTGCTACCTATACCCAAAGGCTCATATGACAATGACTGTGAAATGAACTTATGGGTATTTTAATTTTCTTTACATGGATAATTAGGCTTTTCTGAAATTTCCATAATGTCCTCAGGTGGTGTACAAAATAAAAGTCAAGGTTACGATCTTGAGTTATGAAGTCGGACTTCTGCAATCAAATCAGTCTTAGTATTGGGTGACCTTGAACCAATACTTCTCCATGACAATTTTCTTCAACTATGTCATGGGAACCATAGTGGAACCTACCTCCTGAGCCGTAGTGAGAACTGAATGAGTAAAGACTGCAAGGTGCTTAGTCTTGAGCCTGGTCCACAACAACTACAAATGAATAGTATGGGCTATTACTTGTGTTACATAATTGTGATGATGATGATGAGTGAGCATCAGGCCACACAGGCCCCAGGTATGTTTGATGCATCCCTCCCAAGGAGCTACTATTCCAGTTTTGCCTTCCCTCAACTCCCTCCTCCTCAGCCCTGTCAACAAATTCTTGTTTTCATTAAACACTAGCATCTCTCCCAGTGTCTTTATCAACACTCTGCTTTCTCCTTCACTGAAGCAGACCAGTTGGGGAGCACTCATGAGTCTTAGTTGGAAGTAGGAATGGTGACTCAGGTCTCTGAGTTAGTGAGATCTGATTTCAAGAGTGAAACACATGCTCCTGTTATCATCGCTGTGACATTCTGGAGAGGCACTAACTATGGGTGGTCCCTTCCCTTGCACAAATTAGCAGACTGGACCCACTTCTCCCTTCTACATTTCATTTCCCTTCCTTCTTCCTTCCTGTTCCTCCCTACCCCCAACATATGCAGGCTTGGATGAGCACAAGTTGAGTAGCCTTTTAAACAGCTCATTAAAACTATTAAAAGCTGAAAAATTGACCTTGGGAAATGACTATGCAATTGCTTTACTAGATTGCTCGGGGGAAAAAAAGAAGTTAGAAAACCTGGCTGTCTTACTACTGATTTCTTGGGGCTCCTCTAGACAAGCTTCTAAATTTGGATCTCGAGAATTATTGAGCTTCTACTGAAAAAAAAAAAAAATTCTGAAGTCCTGCCAGAGCCCAGAGTAATTCTCCAGCTCTTTCTTCCAACGCCCTCAGAGGGAAGAGACCAGGCTTTTTCACTTGGGGCACTGAGGGTCACTGTTGTTGTGGAGTTTTTCTGGGGCCAGAATGAGGATTAGCTGAAAATCTGTCCTCTCTTTACAAGCCTGAAATGAATTTTTGCAGTAATTCATGATTGATAGGAAGTGGGAAGCGGACAAAATACCAAAACCCACTGCATGAAGAAAATCAAAAGATCTGAAAGGTTCTTTGTGGTGTTTTCTACCAGGCTTGTATTGGGGCAGGGGGCAGGCATCTGTGGAAAGGAAATGGGAGTGAAGTAAGGACACACAGTACAAAAGTGCATGGGTGTTTGAAGGGTCCAGGGCTGGCCTGGTCCAGTGGGTCAATGAGGACCTGAGCAGGGGGCCTGAGGGCTGGGCTCTAGGGCCCACACTGCCTCCTCTCAGAGCAAGCCAAGGCCCAGCATGCCTCTCCAGTTGCCCCCCAAAGACAACGAGAAGAAAGAATACAGTGTCCAAGCTCAAATCACCCCCTCTTGAGGTGCAGTCCAGCAATTTTGTACTGTGTGGATCAGGTATCGGTGTGTGCGTGCACATATTAGCAGGAGAAGTCTTGGTTTGTGATTTTCTTCTATTTTCAGTCACCAAATTATATGGCTTCTGCTCCCTGTCCCTCAGCTCCTTCAGGGCTGAGCTTGCTCATCCAGCCCCACTGTATTCCTAAAACCCAGCATAGTAGTTACAAAAGGGTAAAGAAGACAGAAGATGAAGAAATTGGAGTCCCTGTCTTAAAGGTACTAAAGAAAGCCAGTAGGAAACTTTTTTTTTCTCTAATATGCAAATTCTGACCCAGAAGTACCCTATATGACATTCCTCAAAGGTACTGCATCTTGGGCCAGGCTTCCTACTTAGCCCTACAGAGTCCCTGAGATAACTAGTAACTCCGTTTCCTCCTCAGAAGAATGACTAGAATGAGAGCTGCCACCCTCATTGCAGTAATGCTGTAAGGCTAACACCAGACCTCTTGCGTGAATGTGAAAGCGTCCAAAGCAACATACAACAATCGAAAGGTGTTGGACAGAAGGACACTCATTTAAATGCTTGAATTTGATGGGTACATTTTTCCATAATCCATTTGTGTCATATTTTCCTCTCTTCTTCAAAAAACAGGTGAAAGGAAAAACATGACTTTCCAGCTTATAAAAATAAGGATTCCTCATTGTGCACTGGAACCGTTGGCAAGTGTGGGTATTCAGAACATTATTTCCATCACCCAGGTCATGTGATCCATGGCCTGAGCCCTGCTGACCACTGGCTGGTGCAGGCAGCCACAGAAGCAGCTTCTGCTGTCACGGAGCATCCCGTCACGTCCCTCTCCTTGTCCCCAAAACTGCTGGGACAGTTGATTCCATTGCCAGTTCTAGACTTGGCTTGAAGTAGGAAAGGAGTGGATGGCAGAGAGCATACATTCTGGGACTGTTCTGACCTGAAGGACAGCAGGGCAGCCCTGAGTACAGATTCCTAGGGCTCAAATCTGGCCCCACTTCCTTGCTGTGGGTCCCTCAGCAAGTGTACGTACTCCTTCTGTGACTCCATGTCTTTCCCTTAAAAGGCGACACAACTCCGCCTTCCTTGTAGGATTGTTTGAAAATTAAATAAAATATGTGCTGAACGGCAGTTGGCAACATTATTTCTATGCAAATTGCTTCCTTTACAGATTCAAACCTTGTGCTGGGTCCACTTCCTTTTGAAACTTAAGGAAATGAGAACTACAAGGAGATAACACCACTCATCTATCAGAATGGCAAAAATCCAAGAGTTTGACAATATGTTAGAGAATATGTCGGGAAATGGGTGCTCTTGCCCATTGCCAAGGAATGCAAACTGCTGTAACCCCGGGGAGGGCAATTGGATAAAATCTCCCAAAACGACACAGGTCTTTATCCTTTGACCCAACAAAGCTACCTTTAGCAATTTATCCCAAACATATTGGCAAAAATGCACTAAAGACAGAAGAAAACAATCAACGAACTGTAATATGTGGACTTTATTAGGGTCCGCTAAGGAAATGTGAACACTGATTAGGTATTTGATCATTCTGAGGAATTACCATGAATGGTTTTGAGTGTGATCATGATATTATGGTTGTTTTTCTTACAGGGTCCTTTTCTGTTTGAGATACAAAAATATGTACGAATGGGATACAGTGACTGGGATATACTTAAAAATAATTCAAGAGGAAGGGACAAGCAGGTGACAGGTACTGGGAAGTGCAGGGGAAGGCATTTTATTAGAGTCTCCTATTTCTGTATATGTTTGAAAGTTTCTATAATAAGATTAAGACATTACAGATAAAACAAATCCTTCTTGACCCACCTAATCCTAGAAGCCTCCACTCTCCTCAGGGAACAACTGTTTGTAGTTTACTCTGTCTTCCAAATATTTTCCTGGGCACTTAAAAAAAAAAAAAATATATATATATATATATATATACACACATATATACATATGCATATATATGCATGCATGTACGTACGTATTATGTATGTATATATGTATGTATGTGTGTGTGCATATACACAGCATGAAGGATAGTCTTTTTTTGAGGTCTGTTTCTTTCCAATTACAAAATACATCCTGATGTACTGTCCTGCTCCATGCTCTCTCCCCCTGCAACACATAGGTGTGCTCTGTCCTTCCACTGCAGGACAGTGTAGACAGTAAATGTGCATACGGGTTATTTATATAATCTCAAATGATGAACATTTACGTTATCTCCATTTTTGTAATAATAAGTATTGCTGCAATGAGCATTCTTGAATGTATTTCCTGCTGCATAAGAGTGTTTCTATAAGAAAAATAATAAGACATCGGATTGTTCAGTCCTAGGTTATTTTCAGCTGTGTTAATAGATGCTGATCCTGCCTTCCTTGTGCCTTGTTTCCTGTCACTGGGGGCTCAGAGCCTTGCTTCCTCCTCAGTCGAGTGAGGCACTCAACAGATGGGAGATGATATTTTATTGTTATTACCAACATCTCTATTATTTCTTAACTTTGTCCCCAGTTCACCTCTGGCTTCCTTCATCTTTAGAATTCTTGATCTAGCTCACACTCCCACCCCCTGCTTTATAGTCCAATGAGATTGGCTCTCCCTACACCCCTCCATGTCCCTCTCCTTTCTTTCTCTGGATGAGGCCTTACCATGAACCTGCACCCTTTGACCCCTCATTGAATGCCACCCACATTCCCCCTGCTGTCTTCCACTTGGGCCTGTCTCTCTTCAGGTGTTAGCTTAGCCCTCCAAAGGTTTCCTCTGGCTAGAAGGCTGTGTTCCTCCCCCATCTAGTGATCCAACTAAACTTCCACCTCCTCAAGGCAGCCACCCATTGTCCTTCTCTGGAAGTGCTGGGTACCATGTTAGCATGTAGAGCAATTATTAATGCATGTATTTGTGGATTAATTTGATTAGTGTGCCTTTCCCAGACATTAAGCACTATGACAGCAAAAATGAAGTCATTTTCACTCACCACTGTACACCCAGTATAATCCCACAGTATCAAACACACAACAGGGCTTCAGTAAATAGCATTTCAATCAATGAATTAGTTAAGCGAAGGAACTTAGGAATTCCTATTCACATGTGGACAGGTCCCTTCATTTACATACTTTACTTGACCCCCTACTTCTGTCAAGTAACAATTCACCCACAAGGTCCAATGGTAGAAGAGACGCAAGCATCTACTGCAGCTGCTAGCCAGCATTCCCTTCAAAGTCCCTTTGCAGAGCTGGGGTTCCCTGTTTCAACAACACAGCCACTCCTTTGTGAGACACTCCTGCTAGAAGAGATGCCTCACACTTGGCTCTCAATTCTTACAGTGTTTTGCAGAGCATGGCTAGTGTTCAAGTGGAATATCATCCTTCAGGATCATGCCTCCTTGGCTACTGGGCTGCAGGTCAAGGTCTGGCGCTGCAGGGTATGAGAGGGGCACTTCTCCTAGTAAGTATTCAACAGAAGAGCAAGGCATTGGACGGTAATTGAAAGAAGTGGCTCTGAAGCCCTTAAATACCCAGTATCAGGTGAGCTCGAACAGACCTCAAAGAGCTTCCAAGAAAAAAAAAATTAAAAAATCCTGGCTCTGCAGCTTCCTCTCCACAATTATTCCACATCTGCCTGGTCAGACTCCTACCACAAAAGGCTTTATTCCCACAGTGTGATGTAAATCCTGCTCCTACCACCAAGCCTGCCTTTGCCAGGAGGTCAGTCTCCGAAGATATCCCCTAAACCCCAACAGCTCCCAGCTGTAGTACCTGCTTTCTTCTGGCTGCCAGAAGGCTGAATGCCAAGCTTTTCTGGGTAAGTCCTGTAACTTTTGTAGCTGGCCTATTTGTTTTTCTCCTCGCTTTTATTCCCCTTTGAACATTCTTTTTTTCATACATTTTAGGAGTTGTTTTTTAAGTAAACTATTTCAAATTCAATTAATGGAGGGAAGAGTCAGATAAGTATACTGAATACAATTTTATATCTAAAGTTGCACTTTCTGGTTCTACCACATGAATTTGGGAAGAGTCTCAAGATGGAAATTACTTAAGACAACATATACACCTTGAGAAATTGCATCATCTTTTGAAGAAATGGTGGATTCCTGGGTTGGGGCACAGAAAGTGCAAGATGAACTTGGAAAAATCTACTGCAGGAAAAAAAGGAAGTGCTCAAGAATGAAGGGGTACATGTCAAAACATGCCCCAGATTGAGGGGCCAAGTTGAGACAATATGAACACTGGATGGACGGACGGACAGGTGGACAGATAACCTGATAAAATGGAATATCTGAAGGATTTGGATGAAGGTTATATGGTAATACTTTGTACTTTTCTTTGCAATTTTTCTGTAAATCTGAAAATATATCAAAGTAAAAAGCTGAAAAAAAATATGCTTAGAGAGGGAGAAAGGTTTACACCGAAAGCACCTGCCCTGAGTAGTGGCTATTTTGCTAGTCTTTGTGCCCTTGGGGCAGAAACCTGCCCTCGTCTCTGAAGAAAGCACTGTTCTCCCGCAGCTCTCCTTCTTCTGCTGTAATCTCTGGTCTTCTGAATACACACAGGGAAGCCTTGGAGCTATAAAATGCTCTCTCTGGACATTACACGCCTGTCCCTTATGACAAGGCTCAGCGGTATTATACACTGATGTGCGTCATGATTAGGTTCATGTCTGTCTCTTTCACTAAATCACAAGCCTTATGAAAGCAGAGATTGTGTCTGGCTTTGCTGAACACTTTTCTCTCAATGTGGAGCCCAGTTCAAAATGAAAATGTGAGGCACCTGGTTCAAAAATGATTAATAATTTCAAAATGGTGAGAGTAGAGCATTACACCCAGTGCAAAGTCCTTCTGAACATGGGGCCTGTGTTAGTACACCCATGAAGCCAGTTCTGGCCAACAGAGTGCACAGAGGGGCCTGGTAATTGTTTGCTACACAAATGGATGAATAAATAGAAGTTCCTTGGACTCATTTCCACTGGAAGGAGTAGATTCTGAACGGACTCTGGACTGCAGTGAGTGCCAGTTCCCAGCAAGGAGCTGGGACGTTGTTGTGTCCAGTGCTTGCCCCACATCCTAGCCCTCAGCCTTGACGTGGCCCAGGACCATCACTCTCGGAGGTCTGAGATGTTCTGAATCTTGATGCAGAAGCAAAGCTTCTGGCAGCCTCTCTTCACAGTTTCTATGCCTCCCCTCCTCTGCATCTCTCGTCCAACTCAGTCCTAGTACAGAACATTCTGAGGAACACGTGCCTCTGAGCCTCCAGCATTAACAGTCCCCAGCTATGCCAACTGAGCACTGAGACGAAGCACCTACCCCTTTTACTTGTGACCTACATTCTCAGCGGTTCCATGGACAGTGCATTCTGCAGGTTGAGGGGGAAAATGTTACTATGACAACAAGCTCCTGGAGCTGCAGGGATGCAAAACACCTACTTAAAGAAAAATCCACTTACCCATATGGCAAATGGACTTCATTAAATGGTTTCTAAATCAAAGATCCAAATAAGATAGGCTAAAAAGAGAATGTTTTTGAAGGGCTAGTTCAGATTGTGGCACCAGTTACCCTTGAAGATATCAGAGCCACGAGAAAGCACCGTAGTTTTCTGTTTATCTTTTTTGTGAAGACAAATATTACTATAAATTAGCAGTGTGCTCGTTGGCTAACATGAACTTGCCCCTGGGAGAAGAAAAGAGACATCTACGAGCAAGGGATGGCTTGCTCTCTTCTGAAAATCTCAGCCTTGATTTGTTCCCATGATATTCTCTTCAAGGCTGTGTGGCTTTTCAAGCTCTTTCCACTCCACCAACCAGCAAATGCTGTGTGTGACAGAAGAAAGAATAAGGTTCTTAGGTTTGAATTCTTCTGCATGAACAGTGTGATCTCAGGCAAGTTATTTCTCTTCTGAGGTCCAGTTTCTTCATTAGAGACATGTGTTTCTTCAGCCAAATGTTCACAAATGTTTATGGACCAATTACTATGTGCCTGAAGTAAGGATGCCTCCCCTCAAGGGGCTGTATGGCCTGAGACCACTGACAGGGGTCATAATGAATGTAGAAATCATAGTCACTCATTACCTTCACTTCCGTTTCCTGACCCTTATACCCCAACCGAGTTAGTATCAGCCTCCTCTGGTTTCCACAAGCACCAGCCTGCCATCACCTCCCCCACCCCCACCCCCAAACGCAGGCCGATATGACTGGGCCACATGCCTGTGTGAACTCCAAGTGGGCTCCTCCAGACTCTGGTGTGGCTCCACCAGCCCAACGCTGTCACCCCAGGATCTGACCGCAAATCGTCGTGAGCCAGGCCCTGTATAACTAAAGCAGTTGTTTGAGCCAACGTAAGTGGTTTTATACTTTTTCTCCTATTCCTCATACAATCAATGAATTCAAATCATAATCACCTTCCAGTGGTGGCTCCAAAATTCCTCTATGGGGGTGCTGAAGAGGGCCCGCAGGTTGGAGGTGAGAACACGTGGGAAGAGCACGCCTATTCTTAGTAGACTGCATTGGTCTGGCTGTTTTCAGAAGCTTGAAACAGCATGTACATGGAGAGAAGTCTCTTTTCGCTTGGATTATCTCTACAGGGGATGACTTGGGCAGAGTGTGTGTGGAGATTATGAAAGAGCTTGACCTCTGAACACCTTGGAGTTCCCAGTCACCGCCTTCCAGTCAAGCACCCGTTATCTGACTGTGCATCCCAGAAAGTGACCTCTGACACTCTTTACTATCTTCCTCCAAAAGGACATCTTTCATTCATTTCCTTTCTTTGCTGAGAGCCAGGTTCCAGACAAGCTCCACAGAGAAGGAGAAATAAAAATAAAACGGCATCAAAAAATCCAGGGGCATGCACCTGAAACCATATCACCCTCCTTTAATTTCAGTCTCCCTCCCCTGTGGGGCTTGCAGGGAAATGTGGAACATCACTCTGGTGATCCCTTCTGGACACGATTATGTTCTAGTTACTGCCTCCAAGGAACTACTTGGTATTTCTCATCTTACTCTGATTGCATTCAAAACTTGATTAGGTTCTATTGATTCTGTCATAAAAAAATAAAGTCAGCCTGCTTTTCCCCCTGTAGTCTTTCAGTTGCTTAATATAAAAATCCCACCTGTGCCTCATAGGCTTAAACCTACATTTGTTTGCTCCGCTCTACTTCCAGTTCTTTCCCTTTCTCTTCTAGAAGCTGACATCTCCCCTCAGTCTTGTGCGTGGGCTTGAGTTTTTATTGCTGTTATTTGCTGGTCTCTGTTAGGGCTATTTGCTGTCCCAGCTACCAGAGCAGAAAAGAGAAATATTTCTCTAATTCCCAGATAGTTTCATTGGCCAAACTGTTTTTCAATGAATTCTTTATCGGTTCTAAGTGTTATTTCTTCCCATTATAAGAAACTTTCCTTATGATGAAGGAAAGACTGACCGTGACCTCCGATAGGGGTCAGCCGCATTAAGGGGTCTCTCTACCCATTTTCTCCTATGTGATCAGGGCTCACTCACCTTTTAAGAGCCGACTACATATCCCTACTCTGCGCTGAAGTCTCCCTTAGCCCCCTCAGGTAGCTGCAAGCAGATGAAAAAGAAGAAAGAAAACCAGAGTACCCAAAATGAATTCATGAATGATAATCATACACATTTAAGCTAGAAAGTGCTCAGACTGTCCAGTGACCAGGAGGCCTGGGTTACCTCATTTTTCCCGCCAAATTTCAGTTACTCGAAAATCATTTCATGATTTTGACCGTATTTGAGTATCGCTTGTATTCTTAATTATTTACATTTTTTCTTAATATTTACTTTTTTCCACTTTTTCACTGCCTAATTTTTAAAGAAATCACTATAATGATCTCTTATTAGAAACAAGAGGTAATTAGAGTCTTTTGAAAAATGAGTACAATTTGAACAAAATAGTGGGGCTAAATTCCAGAACTCTAACTCTGAGGCCTGCTCTCTCCTTGTGAAAAAGGGAAGTAATAAGAGGTTAAGTTGGGGATAGCCCCACATCAAACTGAGCCCAGCCCCTTAAAATACCTCAGGAGGGCGCGCCCTGGAGGCTCCGGTGTTAAGCCCATGCCTGGGGCACAGTCCGCATACAGCTTAAGGACTTGGGTTCACAGTCACGAGGTCTGGGGGAAACAACTAAAATGAACAACTAAATAAATAAAATAATAAAATATTTCTTCCTCTTCTCTCTTCCTTCCCGCCTGCTGCCTGCCTGTCTTCCTCTTAAAAAAAATTCTCAATCTTAAAAAAAAAAAAAAAAATCAGGAGGTCTGAACAGGAATAGAAAATCCATGCCCAGAGAATGCCACCTAAAAAACCATCTAATGCAGTATCTGGAGTCCCTCCATACGCCAATGGTGTCTATCTCATACTTTAAAATGAAGTAAGTGCTCTAGAAAGATTGATACCACACTACTCACAAGTTGCTTCCAGGTTTCTTCAATTTCCTAATCCTTACTTGAGACTCTAGACCTACAATTCAGAAAGTGTTAGCCCAGCCAGTCCCAGAATATCAGGGGCCCTCCAGAACTAGTCAGGAGCTAGACAGAATTCTAGCTACAAAAACACGAGATTGAAAAAAAAAATTAATTCAGTTTAGCAGCATCCCTCCTTTCTATTCCTTTACTCATAGTGTTTGCCCTTTCTCTCTTTCTAGAGCAATCCCTTAAGCTAGGGATAAAAACTGCTCATGGAGAATCTGTGCAGACACTACTTTCGAGAAAAAAACCAAGCTTCAGAGAGGGAAATGTTTAAGAAGAGGACTTTGGCTTAAAATAATAATGTTCATGCTGAGAACTAAAAATGAGAAAACTCCGAATTCCCAGCAACACAGTTTCACAAGTCATGGGACACCCATACAAGAGAATTCTAAACAGTCATTAAAAACTGTTTTAGGAATATGTAAATGGCATCAAGAGATATTTACATCATGGAATCAATTCAGGAAGTCTCTCTGGTACTACTCTATAGACTAAATATGATCGAGGACTTAAGTTCAAGTATTTCTTAGCTTCCTTGGCCTCTATGTAACACTGAATTAGTTCCTTGAGTTACAGAAAATAAGAATTCCAGGCCCAAGTATGTTGGAAAAACTCTATATTAATCACAGTGAAATGAGCTTCTTTGCTTCTAAATTTCTCAAATCCTCGAATATGCTAATACATATCATGAATCTCTAATACTAGGGTGACCCATTTTCTAAATTTATTATGAGACTGTGTCCTAGGGAGCACGCTTTGAAAGAGACAAATAGATGAATGATTGAATGCATGTATTAATGAATCAACATAAAAGTCTAGAAGGGACATACAAAATGTTAAGAAAGGTTCTACCTGGTTATTAAAAACATGGATGACTTTTATGGGCACATTATTGTTGCTGCTTGTGATATTGTGATTTTTCCCACAATAAAACTTCTATTTATGTAATCTGTTTTACTTCTTAGAAGATGACCGGAGAGGAGCCGGCATTGGGAAAAAGAGCTCTTATTCTCGAAGCCAGCTGTGTGACTGCCTTGTACCCATGACTGCCTTGTATACACGCCAATGCTATTTATTGCTCTTCTAAAGCAATGAGGCATGTTCCCTGGATGACTTCCCCATGGTTCCCATTGGCCATCATGGAAAGTACTATGTCTTCAACTAAAGACTAGTCATTACCATCATCATTAGTGTCACCAAAGTTAGTTGATCACTGATACGCTCCCCCTCTTTTTTAAACTGAGGTAAAAATGTACTTAAAAACAAAATTAACCATTTAAAGTGTTCAAGTTAGTGGTATTTCATTCATTCATAATGCTACATAACAATCACCTCTACCTAGCTCCAAATGATAAGCATTTGACGAGAATGTCTAGCACTGTGTCTTTAATTATACCTCACTTCCCCATCTTTTTCCCCAAAAGAACTGAGGTTGACTATCAAAGGAACAGATACAGATCAAAGTTAATAAGGCATAAAAACAGGGTCAAAAAAAGGAGAAAGGAATAAATATACCAACCATGAGCTTAATATAATACTTGTGATTGAGCATCAGGAGTATTTCTGAACTTCCTGGCAACCAAGACAAAATGGAAAATGCAACAACTAATGGCTATTATGAGAAAGGAGAAAGCTTAGTGTAATTCAAGTCAGACAAAGTATTAGATTCTGAGACTTAAAGCTAAAAGAAACTTTTCTCATAGATTTCATAGCTAGACCACTGATATACATAATAGACAATATCTTTGACTATAATTTTATAACAGATGCACAAGGAAGTATTTCCATGATTTTTTTTCAATATTTACCAGATGAACTAATAAGTAAATGAATAAATGAATGAGTACAAGATAAATCTGCATCAGCTCAGCTGCATTCTCATCACACAAACCCTTCATAAATTTGACAGAACTAAATGCCCAATGAAAATTGCAATCCTTGCCAAATAATTATTTTTAAATAAACCTAAACTGTATAGAAAACATTATTTTAATCAAATAAAAATACTAGGAAAATCTGGGATTATCTCTTGATTGAACTAATAAAGTAGGAAAACCAGGAGTCTTGGAGTTCCACCTAATCGCTTTCTAATTTTATGAAGCTTTTAGGATGAAGTGCTCTCCACTCTTCTGTCCAGATACGCACAAATCATAAATTGTTTAAGTCTCAATTTTCAGTTAGAGAAGATTTTTAAATGTTCCTAGAATACATCTACTCCCATACCAGGGATGAATGATGGAACAGTCACTCCAGCACAGTGTTTCCCTTTATCCTGCATAATTCTTTTGGTGGAGTCAACCCATTTCCATCCCAGACTCCACTTCCCTAGCTATTTTTATCTTAGCTTTTGAGAGGAAATTCTACCACCCCAAAGTACTTTCATGATTTTTCTAGATTCTAGCCTCAAGACTATCTTGAAGTCTTAAGACTGAATAAATATTCCTCCTCCTCCCCCTCCCCTCCCCTCTCCCTCATCCTCCTCTACATTAAAAGTTCCAGGTGAGAGATTTGAAGGATTACAGTGGCAGTTGGAAGGTATG